>JANHGN010013385.1:4303-21216 GCA_024605025.1 Megaceryle maxima
GACATGGTCTAGCTGATGTCATGGTGTTGGGTCATAGGCTGGACTTGATGATCTTGGAGGTCTATTCCAGCCTCAGAGATAGTGTTAGTCTGTGATCAGGAGCACAGGTTGTGTTTTTCTCAATCCCTTCAGTGGTAGAGAAGAGTACTGAAAAGAACAGGGAAACACACCTGAACAGCACCTGCCTCAGAGGCTGGTGCTGCCAGTGGAAATTTGGTTTTTTTGATCACAGACTGCTTTACAAGACCACAGGCCTGTTGGCAACAGATGGGGAACACCTGTCTCAAAGGGGGAAAAGGATCTAGAAGGCAAGAGCTAGTGGGGCTCATTGAGAGGTCTTTAAACTAGACTCAAAGGGGGATGGGGATAAAACTGGGCTTGTTAGAGAAGAGGCTGGGAGGGCATGCCAGTACCTGTAGGGCAAGTGTGGTAGTAAGGTCTTACAGTTGTCTGTCTTATTGGAGGATGATGATCCACAGAGCAGGAAAGGAACAAGAGTTGACAGGCTGGTAACTATTGAAGCATATGAAGAACAGCTGGTGGGAATTGGGGCTTCTCCCTCCAAGGAGGTGGCAGGACCATTAGCTCAGCTGAAATGCATCTGTAGCAATGTACACGGCATGGGCAGCAAGCAGGAGGAACTAGAGGTTATCATGCAGTGAGAAAATTATTATATAGCTGCCATCACAAAAATGTGGTAGGATGACTCATATGATTGGAGTGCTGCAGTTGATGACTACCAGCTTTAGAAGGGACAGGTGAGGTAGTGGCATGGCCCTCTATGTCAGGGAGGCATAGGAATGTTTACAACTTAAAGATGGAGATGACAGGGTTGAGTCTTTATGGGCAGGAATCAAGCAGAAGGCAGATACAGTGGTGGGAGTTTGTTACAGACCGCCCAATCAGGATGATGAAACTGATGAAATACCCTATAAGCAGCTGTGAGAGGTTTTGCAGTTGCTACCTCTTGTTCTCATGGGGGACAGCAACTTCTCAAGATGTGTTCTGGGAGTATAATACAGCAGAGGGGGAACAGTCCTGGAGGTTCTTGGAGTGTGTGGAAGATAATTTCCTGACACAACTGAAGGAGCCACCTAGAGAAGATGTCCTCTTGGACCTACTGCTTGTTAACAGAGAAGGACTTGTAGGAGATATAACAGCCAAAGGCTGCCTGGGGCTTACTGATCATGAAATGATAGAGTTTTTGATTCTTGGAGAAGTAAGGAGGGGTGTCAGCATAACTTTCACCTTGGACTTCAGTAGTGCAGAGTTTGGCCTGTTTGGGAGACTGATTGGCAGTGTCCCTTGGGAGGCCATCCTGAAGGACAAAGGAGTCCAGGAAGGCTGGGCACTCTTCAAGAAGGAGCTCTTAAAAGCGCAGTAACAGGCCATCACCATGTTCTGAAAGACACGCTGTCAGTGAAGACCAGCCTGGCTGAATGGAGAGCTTCAGGGGGAACTCGGGAACAAAATACACAGTTAGGTGGGAATGTTGATCTGCTTGAGGGTAGGAAGGCTCTTCAGAGGGACCTGGACAGGCTGGATTGATGGACTGAGGCTAATCATATGGGAGTCAACAAGGCCAAGTGCCGAGTCCTGCACTTGGTCTGCAACAGCCCCAGGCAATGCTACAGGCTTGGGGCTGAGTGTCTGGAAAGCTGCTCAGCAGAAAGATCTAGGGGTGTTGATCAATAGCCAACTGAACATGAGCCAGATGTGTGGTCATCCTGTCCTTTATCAAAATAGTGTGGCCAACAGGACTAGAGGAGTGGTTGCCTCACTGTACTCAGCACTTGTGAGGACACACCGTGAGTACTGTGTTCAGTTTTGGGCAGTATAAGAATGCCTTTGACGTGCTGGAGCAGGTCCAGAGAAGGGAAATGAAGCTGGTGAACCATCTTGAGAATAAGTCCTATGAAGAGTGGCTGAGAGACATGAGGTTGTTTAGCCTGAAGAAAAGAAGGCTGAGTGGAGATGTTCTTGCTCTCTACAACTACCTGAAAGCAGGTTGCAGAGAGGAGAGTGTTGGTCTCTTCTCACAAGTCATAACTGATAGGACAAGAGGAAATGGCATCAAGTTGTGCAAGAGAATGTTTAGGTTGGACATTAGGAAAAACTTCTATACCATAAGGCTTATCAAAGACTGGAACATGCTGCCCAGTGAAGTAGTTGAATCACCATTCCTGGATGTACTTAAAAGCCATCTAGATATGGTGCTCAAGGATATGGCGTAGTAGTGGCCCTGGTAGTTAGATAATGGCTGTACTTGATCTTAAAGGTCCAACCATTGTGATCCTGCTAATCTGGAGTCTACTAAAATGATAGTGAATGCTGCCAGAGCTGCTCAGTATTTCTGTGACAGGATAAGTGCCAGGATTTCAAAGTTGCATGTTATCCTCTCTGTATCTGTGACTGCTAACAGTTACGTGTGTTTATTTTTACAAATATGCACATATGTATTATAACCCACAAAAGTACATAACTATACCAGGTAATTGTATGCTCTTATTTGTCTTAAGATCTGTGAGTACCTCACTACCCAAATCTGGTGCTTCATCTAGCTCCAAGGTACCTTTGAAGTAGTAAAAATTTTATAGAACTTTGAGAAATGCCTTGGTTTAGACAGATTGTGCTGTGGTATCTCTTAAAATACAATGCTATTGTGTACCATTTATATGTCTTGTAATGCAAGTTCCTAGTGTTCCTCCTGGACTCATGAAATTACCTCTGTCTTCTAAATCTGCCAATAACAGAACACTAAATGGTAAATCATATTTGGAAATATAATTAGTAAGTTTTTAAGGGTTTAGACATTTTCCCTATTCTGCTATTTAAATTGATTTTTATATAAAGCAATTAAGGACATCCTTTTTCCATTAAGAAAATTATATTTAACTTCTGCTGTGATAATGTATGTTATATATAGAAGAGTGAAGGTACTTGAGCTTCAGTTTTTTCCCACAAGGTCATTGTCAATTGCAGATGATGGTGGTGTAATTTTCCAGAATAAATAAATTAATAGGTGGTCCTCTTAGAATGAATTCAATCAAGATTTTTACATAAATATTTCTTTTGACATAATTACCGTCATTAATGAGCAATAATTTTACATTATTAAATAACTGTATTTTATTAACTTTTGACGGGTTAATAAGCAGTATGGAAAATGTCACTTTAGAACCATAATATGAGCACTCTGATTTCTTGTCTGAGATTGTTATTTGTTGCTGATGTTTTCCATGACACTTCATTAAGATGGTGGCAGACATAAATAAATATCTACATATATGATAATACTTTTGAAAATATCTGTGTCAGCCCTTTCATCAGACATTCAGCTTTTTGAAACAGAGCAGTGTGAGACTAGTGAATAGAAAACCTAGTCAAAACCAAGGTGAAAATAGATTTGCTTATAATGACTGGATTTCTGCAGAAATGATTGAGGAATGTTTTGTTTTGTTTCTCTTTGCTTCTATCGGTATCTTTTTTTAAGAAACAAGTTATTTATTCTTTGCCCATCACTCCAAGAAAAAACACTAACATATATGCTATATACAGAATACTATTTGTGTAACTAAAGACGAGACATCTCAGAAACATAGTTGCATACACAAAATTTTAATAGAAATTAATTTTTTTGTGTGTGTTAAATTTTAGATAACTCCATAGACAAACTAACAGTGTCTGTAGCTGATTCTGTCTGACACATACACAGGAATATTTTTCCCTGCCTCAGTCGGGATTAAAATATTCCAAAATATTCCTTAACATACAACTGGACAAAGTCCTAAACAACATCATCTGAGTTAGGCATTAAGCAATAGGGGGTTGTCTAGGTGATCTCCTGAGGTACCTTCTAACCTGAATTATTCTAGGATTTTGTGATGATGTATGATTATTCTTCTAATTGTTGCAATCCTGTATTACACTTTGATACCTGGGGGAAGTTTCATATCCTTAGAAGTAACTTACAAAACCCCTGAAATGTCACGTCCTGCCATGCCAACTATCATGATACATATTTAAGATAAATTTCCATTAGAATACATGTCCATCAGTAGATGAAATGTATTGTGTAGCTCTTTTAAAGTCAGGTTTAGTGGGGATAGGGAAAATATCATAGAATTTTAGAATGCCTTGGGTTGTAAGGGACCTATTAAGGTCATTAGTCCAACCCCCTGCAGTACGCAGGGACATCCTCAACTAGATCATGTTGCTCAGAGCCCCATCAAGCCTGACCAACTTCCTAAGGCAGAAAATAGACACCCCTACCTGAGCGGATGTAATACTAGACCTGATGGTCACAAATGCTAGTGAACTCATAAGGGACATCAGATAGGAGGCAGCCTGGGCTGCAGTGATCATGCATTAGTGCAGTTCACTGTCCTAAGGGGTATGAGGGAGACGAAAAGCAAAGTCAGGACCCTAAATTTTAGGAAAGAAAACCTTCAACATTTCAAGGAGTTAGTCAGTAAAACTCCCTGGGAAACAGTCCTTAGGGACAAGGGAACGGAGCAGAGCTGGCAGATCTTTAAGGAAGCTTTTCATAGAGTGTGAGAACTCTCGATTCCCAGCTGTAGGAAACTGGGTGTGGAAGGAAAGAGACCAGCATGGCTGAGTCAAGACCTTCTGGTCAAACTAAAAGACAAGATGAGACTGCACACGCAGAGGAATCAGGGACAGAGGGACATTGCCTGGTTGTGTAGGGACAAGGTGAGAAAGGCCAAGACGCAGCTGGAGCTGAACTTGGCAAGAGATGCAAAGAAAAACAATAAACGGCTTCTATAGGTATATAAACCAGAAGTGGAAGGTCAAAGAAGGCATACCCTCCCTGAGGAACAGCAATGGTGAATTAGTAACAGCAGACAAAGATAAGACCAAGGTCCTGAACAACTTTTTTGTCTCCGTTTTCAATGGCAACTTCTCTCCTCACAGCTCTCAGGTGGATGGCCTGCGAGACAGGGACCAGTGAGACAAAGTCCCTCCCACAGTCAATGAGGACAAGGTTCATGAATACCTGAGGAACCTTAACACACACAAGTCCACGGGACCTAGTGAGATACATCCCAGAGTGCTGAAGGAATTGGCTGATGCAGTTGCAAAGCCACTGTACATAATATCTGAAAAGTCATGGCAGTCAGGTGAGGTCCCTAGTGACTGGAAGAAAGGAAACATCACACCTGCCATGGAAAGGAAAGGAAAGGAAAGGAAAGGAAAGGAAAGGAAAGGAAAGGAAAGGAAAGGAAAGGAAAGGAAAGGATCATGCCCTTTTACAAAGGGTAGAAAGGAAGACCCTGGGAACTACTGACCTGTCAGCCTCACCTCTGTGCCTGGGAAGATCGTGGAACAGATTCTCCTAGAAGATATACTAAGGCACATGGAGGACAGGGAGGTGATTCAAAAGAGTCAACACAGCTTTAACAGAGGCAAGTCCTGCCTGACCAATGTGGTGGCTTTCTACAATGAAGTAACTGCATCAGTGGACAAGGGAAAAGCTGTGGACATCATCTATCTTGACTTCCCTGAGGCCTTTGACACTGTCCCCACAACATTGTCTTTTCTAAGTTGGAGAAATATGGGTTCAATGGGTGGACTGTTTGGTAGATGAGAAGTTGGCTGGATGGTCACAGAGATTAGTGGTCAATGGCTCGATGTCTAGATGAGAAAATGTGACAAGTAGTGTCCCTCAAGGGTCTGTAATGGGACCAGTGTTGCTTAATATCTTCATTAATGACATAGACAGTGGCATTGAGTGCACCCTCAGCAAGTTTGCTGACGATACTAAGCTGGGTGGTGCAGTTGATATGCCAGAGGGTTGGGATGCTACCCAGAGAGACCTGGACAGGCTGGAGAGCTGGGCTCAGGTGAACCTCATGAGGTTCAACTAGGCCAAGTGCAGGGTCCTGCACCTGGGCCAGGGAAACTGCATTATCAATACAAGCTGTGAGAGGACATGCTAGAGAGCAGCCCTTTGGAAAAAGACTTGGGGGTACTAGTAAATGAAAAGCTGGACATGAACCAACAAGTGCAATGGCAGCCCAGAAGGCCAATTGAATCCTGGGCTGAATCAAATGAAGTGTGGCCAGCAGATTGAGAGAGGTGATCCTGCCCCTCTACTCTGCCCTGGTCAGACCCCACCTGGTGTACTGTGTCCAGCTCTGGAGCCCCAACACAAGAAGGATGTGGCCCTGCTGGAGAGTGTCCAGAGGAGGGTCACAAAAATGATTAGAGGGCTGAAGCACCTCTCCTATGAAGACAAGCTGAGAGACTTGGGGTTGTTCAGCCTGGAGAAGAGGAGGGTCTGGGGGGACCTTATAGCAACCTTCCAGTACCTGAAAGGGGCCTGTAAGAAAGCAGGGGAAGGGTTTGTAGTGCCATGACAAGAGGTAATGACTTTAAACAATAAAAGGGTGGATTTATGTTAGACATTAGGAAAAAGTTCTTTAATATGAGGGTGATAGATCACTGGAATAGGTTGCCCAAGAGGTGATGGAGGCCCCATCCTTGGGGCCAGGCTTGATGAGCTCTGAGCAGCCTGACCTAGTTGGAGGTGTCCCAGCTTATTGCAGGGGGGTTAGACTAGATGACCTTTAAATGTCCCTTCCAACCCAATACATTCCATGATTCTGTGATTGGATGTCTTCAGTGATGGAGCCTCTATCACCTCCTTGGGCTGCCTGTTCCAGTGTTCCACCAGTATGTTCGAGTACTGTTTAGTTCATCAGACTTCTATATTAGGTTTGCAAATTTCCACTCCATTAAGGTATATTGCACAACATTCCTGAGGAAAAAAAAAATATTATAAGCATAATTTAAAATGTTCTGTGACTGCCACAGGATCACAGAGTACCTTATTCTAATCCCAAATGACTTATTTTGTGTTCTTCTTTAAATGATTTTGTGGTTTGATAGTGCACTTAGTTATTCTAAAATATCTGTGGACAAGAGTATCTTCTTTGAGTCAGAAGATAATATTGGATTACCTTCTCGATAATAGTGCCAGTGCCTCAATTATGCTAGTAGATGTTTTTCTTTATTCTTCTTAATTGATCCTTTTTTTTTTTCCAGCCTCCTACTCAGCTACAGACAGATAGAAGGCTGTTTTCATTTTATGTGATTATACCACCCTTGAGTCTCAATTTTTTGGAGAGAGCTGGAATACCATTAACAATCTTTAATTTTAGCAATGTCAGGAAGAATATGTCTACATCTACACTACTGGCTTTTTATTTGAAGCAAAAGGAACATTTTGTTAAGGTACCAGACTTCTAATAGTAGGTAGTGTAGAGTAATCTTCTCCAGAAGATAGGCATTAACTTGTTTCCACTGTTACTGTTTCCAGTAACAGAAATAAATTTAATGTTTTTTTATTTATTTATTTATTTATTTTTACTTTAAGAAAAGGTTCAGGTGCTGCTGATTTAGATTCTGCTGAAGAGTCCAGCACAGAGTCACAAAGATGATTAAGGGAGAGGAACATCTCCCTTATGAGGAAAGGCTGAGGGAAATGTGTCTCTTTAGCTTAGAGGTGACTGGGGGGTGACTTCATTAATGTTTATAAATTTGTAAAGGATGAGTATCAAGAGGATGGAGCCAGGCTCTTCTCAGTGACGTCCAACGATAGGAGAAGGAGCAATGGGTGCAAGCTGGGACATAGGAGGTTCCATGTAAATATAAGGAGAAACTTTTTCATGGTGAGTGTAACAGAACACTGGAACAGTCTGCCCATGGAGGTTGTGGAGGGTCTTCTCTGGAGACATTCAAAACCCACCTGGATGCATTCCTGTGTGACCTAATCTAGATGATCCTGTTTTGGCAGGGGGGGTTGGACTAGACGATCTTTTGAGGTCCCTCCAATCCCCTAACATTCTGTGGTGATTCTGTGATTGATATTTAACTTTTATCATATTAGACTTAAATCTTCAAAGCATTTCATAGAAGCATGGATTTAAGTTCAGTGAATTCACTGAAGTGGGACTGGGTTTTTCAGCATACCAGCTGTGAATATATCTGTTGATAATTATCAAAATACCTCTGAATTAGATAAGTCATTCTGATTCAGTATTGTAAATGCTATTAGTTAGTGGTCTGTGTCGTTTACAAATTTGTTTGACTTGGGTGGTCAAGACTACAAGAAACAATGAAAGTCCATGTAAAGGAAAAAAGGAGTTTAACTTGAAACTGGAAAAAGAAAATGCATTTCTATTTAAGCACACAATGTACAATTAGTGTTGAAAATTAATATTGGAAGTTGTTGAGGGAAAAAAAAAGCAAGATGCAAAACTGTAAATAAAAAAATTAGTATACATAGTAAACTTAACACAATGAAAAATACAGAAGCAATATTAAACCTCCAGCTTCAACCTTTAGAGGCTTTTGTAAATGAATAAATGGAGAAATATGATTATTTCAGGTCTGCTTCCTCCTTTTTTATTTTTTTTTTTTCCTTTAGTGTTGGGTGATGGTGGAGATGATGAAGTAGGTAGGCCTTGTCTTAGTCTTGTATGATAGTATTTCTGTTCCTAACCAAAATCTTAGGCAAAGAAACAGGTGGCCTATTTTCAGAGGACTTAAATATCTAGAGTAAGGATTGAGGACTAAGCAGAGGTAAGGATGTAGTGATCTTATTCAGCACAGAACCTAAGCTTGCATCTGCCCTGCAACATCTAAATAGGCCATTTAGCTTTTCACATCTTTTTAGGCTGGCAAATGATCAAGTACTTTGCAGAACTCATCTGCAAATACCTTAGCAGAAATATGGTTGTCTAACTGGGCGTGTAAAATTATGCAGATAGTTCAGTCAGGTAGTTTTCTTACTGCCACAGTTACAGCACAGACATAACTTGTCTTTGTTGTATTATACAAACTAAAGAACTAGAGTATATCCTTGTCTTTTGCAAAACTGTCTTTCCTGCATGCTGTTAAATGTACATGTACAGAAGAACACACTGTAGCAGCAAAATGCATTGTAACAAAATAAAAACAAGACCTTACATCTTGAAAAATGCAGAAAACTATTTCAACTTAGTGTCTCATCATACTTTATGAAGGTTGTTATCTGTTTTGATTAACAGCACTCATGTTATGACTTGACAGATGAAGAATGTGAGTTATAGATGGGTTTAATTTCATTGAGAGAGAGGTGCTGACTTCCTGCATTTTATCAGCATGTGCAACACTGGGGAAAATGTGTTTGTTAATTCATTTCAGCAGGAGGAAACTTGAAAAAGGTCATGTAGTTTGGATTATCTCTGATAATATTGTGACTTTTCCCAAGAAGCTACCACAGATTTTCCTACAACTGCGTGTAAAAAATTCTGAAAGAAGGAATTTACCTTCAATTGAGCTTCAAAATATGTAAACCAAATACATTTGCAGTTCTGTCATTTGGCGTTAATATTTGCAGTTCTCCAGAAATTTTCCCCTAATGTTGAAAGAGAGAGGCTTCTATTAATTAAAATAAGTTTCATTGTAGTTTCTGTCTCTAAAATAACTGGATGAAGTCTCATTTCTTTGGATCATTCAGTAGATGAAGATGAATGTCATTGTGTTTCCATTTATTTTCCTTAAAAAGTTTAATAATTCATTGATCTTTTCTATAAATTTGGTTTAATGCCATAAGCTTCCAATATAATAAGGTAAAATAATCAATTTGTGACTATTGGAATATCCAAACAAATGTTTTAAATGTGTGTGCAAGATATAGAATAAAGATTTTTACCCTATTGCAAAATCAAAGTCCTAATTATGATTGCCTAACTGAAACAGGGGGGGTTAGCAGTTTAAAGTTGCAGCATTTATTGTTTTTTAATCTTAGTTCGGTGTCATGAAAGTATGAAATCAGTTAACTTGGGATTCTTTTTATTGAATAAGACAAGTGAAGGAATGTATCCACTACATGGTGGTTAGCTGAGATACTTGATTATCAATAGGAAGAGAATAAAACAGAGTATTTAGCAAATTACTAAAATGCTTCCTTTTTTTCTTTATTCTTTAATTTACAAAGTTTCTTTTCAGTGGAATTGGACTTCCAAACAGTGTTGTCAATGAACATGAAGAGACTCAAGTATTAGAGATAAAGAACAATAACAGAAAAAGTCCACAAATCCCAAGGTCAGATTTAACCTTTAATTTTGGAGCCTAGAGATAAGTATAAGCCCTTTGTTTTCTGAGCTCTCATTTTAAATATAAGTCAACTATTTAGTGACCCAGCTGGCCTACAGCTAATCACTGTTGTCATTAGCACAGACTAGAAAATTACTAGGTTGATTAGTTCTGCTAGTGTGAGATACTATATGGAGAGTAGTTTTTTTTCTTTTTAAATTGTAGAACAAAATTAACTTTTCTGAAGTCTGTGAAGTTGTCCTCTAACATTTATACAAAATGTCATGCCTTACTGAAATGAGCTCAAGGTCTTAATACTGTTGGGAATTGCACAGACTGCAGTATCTGTGGGTATGGGAAATTACTGAACTGAAATTGAAATCTGCACAGATGTCTGTGCTTGATTGTAAATTCTCCTGTTCATCAGTGCTGGGAATCTTGGGTTTGGTTTGGTTGTTTCTTGGTTTTTTTGGTTTTTTTTTCCTAGGATTTAACAGTATTGAACTAAGTAAATCAACATTTTTCTGTTTCTGACAAACAGGTAGAAATTATCTCAGTTAAGACAGGAGAATCCACCACTTGAAAAGAACTAGGTCAAATCTCTATACATTTGCAAAACACTTCAACTACGGGCCAGTCAGTCTCACCTCATTCCCTGGAAAGATAATGGAGCAGATCCTCCTTAAGATTCTGCTAGGTCACATGCAAAATGGGGAGCTGGTTGGTGGCTACCAACAAGGCTTCACTAAGGACAAATCATGCCTGACAAAATTGGTGGCTTTTTATGATGGGGACACAGTACTGGTGGATAAAAGAAGAGAACTGATGCCACCTTCCTGGACTTGTGCAAAGCCGTCAACACTGTCCTGCACAACATCCTGGTCTCTAAATTGGAAGGACATGGATCTGATGGATGGACCACTCAGTGGGTAAGGAATTAGCTGAATGGTCACACTCAACAGTTGTGATTGATGGCTCAATGTCCACACAGAGACCTGTGGTGACTGGGGTCCCTCAGGAATTGGTATTGGGCCCGGTGGTGGTTAACATCATTGTCATCAACATGGACAGTGGGACTGAGGCACCCTCAGCAAGTTTGCAGATGACACCAAGCTGTGTGGTGCAGTTGACATGCTGGAGAGAAGGGATTCCATCCAGAGGGACTTTGATAGGCTGGAGAGGTGGGCCTATGTTAATCTCATGAAGTTCAAGAAGGCCAAGTGCAAGGTCCTGCACCTGGAGCAAGGCAATGCCAAGCACAAACACAGGCTGAGCAGAGTATGGATTGAGAGCTATCCTGAGGAGAAAGAGTTGGGAGTGCTGGTTGATGAAAAGCTCAACATGAACCGGGAGTATGTGAGTGCATCCCAGAAAGCCAACCATATTCTGGGCTGCATCAAAAGCAGCACGGCCAGCAGGTCAAGGGAGGTGACTCTTCCCCTCTACTCTGCTCTTCTGAGTCCCCACCTGGAGTACTGCATCCAGTTTTTGAGACCCCAGCACAAGAAGGACATGGACCTGATGGAGAAGGTCCAGAGGAGAGCCACAAAGATGTCAGTAGGCTGGAACACCTCTCCTATGTGGACAGGCTGAGGGAGTTGGTTCTGTTTATCCTGAAGAAGAGAAGGCTCGGGGTAGACTTTACAGCAGCCTTCCAGTACCTGAAGGGGACCTACAGGAAAGCTGAAGAAGGACTTTTATAAGGGCATGTGGTGATAGGAGAAAGGGCAATGGTTTTAAGCTAGAGCAGAGTAGATTTTTTTTTATTAGACATTAGGAAGAAGTTCAGTGGTGAGACACTGGAATGGGTTGTCCAGAGAAACTGTGGATGCCTTATCCCTGGAAGTGTTCAAGACCGGGCTGGATAAGGCAACCTGGTCTAGTGGGAAGTGTCCCTGCCCATGGCAGGGGGTTTAGAACTAGATGATCTTTAAGGTGTCTTCCAACTCAAGCCATTCTATGATAATTGTTTGACATTCTCTTCCTTTGCTCCCCTCTCACAGTTTCAGAAGAAATTATTTAGTGGAGACTAAGAGGGTAGCCTCATATGCTACTGATAACAGAAGTAAGGAGATAACAATTTACAAGATGTATTATCAGAAATTAGGGTAGCTATTAAACATACTGAACAAAGATAAGCAGATAATTTATGACAAATGTGTAGACTGATGGAATGAGTCAAATATTGATTCTGATGAAAGTTTCATCAGTCCCTGCAGAAAGCATCTCAAATTGTCTCTTAAGTACAGGAAGTAAAATCCTGACCTTACTATAATCAATACCATACCTCCTGTTGACTTCTCTGAACTGGAATGTCATACCAAATTTTCATGAAATTTGCAGTCCAAGTAGTAGGAAAATCCTTGATGGAGAGGTTGATAGTAAATAAAGTTTTTGCCACTAGCATCCATGGCTAGTTTGTTATGGTAGTCATACTTAAACTAGAAAGTGTGTTAAAAAATAGCCAAGTTTAAATAAGAGATGAGAGAGTTATTAAACTGCACATACTCTTAAATTTTATTCAAATATTGCTGGATGTTTCATGCTACAATTTAATTTTTCTCCTACAATAGGGAAAACACTGCAGTAATTAATACTTTGCCACATTTGTCATGATCTGCTCACTAGCATAAGATATCTCTCATCCAATATGTAATTTGAGAAATTCTTTTAAAAGAATAAAGATGTGGAGCATAATAAGACATTCTGCTAATGTTTCACACATTAAAGATAATTTATTGGATAGGAATGGTTATTGAAGTCTTTATTATTAAATAGATGCTAAAAAAATGTCTCGTTTTTCCTTACCATTGATAAGTAGTTTATACATGTGTACATCTTGCATGCAGGGGAAGAATGGACTTTGGCAACTCCACGAGAGTTATAACGCGAAGACCTTTATTATCATTATATCCCTTGGTTACATAGAGCAAGCTTTACTGATCACGCACACCAACAATGAAGATTGGATACATGCAATAGCCCACAAACTGTTCACACGCCTAAATCTACTACATGATTGGTTGCTATCTAACTTGCCTAGTACCCGCCATGTCCTGTTTTTCTCTACTTTGCTCTGCTTTATCTTCTTGCTTCATTGCCTTTTCTCCACCATTCTTCCTTCACACTCTTTCCATGGTTCAAGGACAGTTCATGATAACATTGTCCGTTTTCTTCCAACCAAGATCCCACACTTGCACATGAGCATGTTTGTGTATTTGATCCTGATGGGCAAGTTTTCTGAAGTTATAGTTATCAAAACTATTAATTGCCAGTGGCAAGATTGATTTCCATGTTTTTCTAGAGAGATTCCTGGCAAAGAAAGGATACAAGACTGAACAAAAAAAAACAAATGGAATTTTCAAAGTTATTCTGATCTGAGTGCCTAATAGCAGACCCAGTGGCTTCAGAATGAGTGTGATTGCTAGTGTAATGTGGAATGTGTCTTTAATTGATCATTCACTGGATGACAGATAAGAATGAAATATTAAGAATGAAAAACTTTGTTTATAGGTGGGTAGTTATGGCACTCATATGGGACACGGGAAAGACAAATCCAAGAAATAATTTGCAGCACCATAATAACAGGAGGATACAGCAGGAGACAGTGAGAGACACTCAGTCCAGAATACTTTGTAGCTTCTTAGTCAGGCAATAACTGTGGTTTGTATGAAATGTAGATGTAAATCTTTGCTTCCAACTGGGCAGGCTGCTAATTCAGAACCTGTGTTCACTTCCAGAGTAAACAAGGAACAGACATACAGTACATTTCTTCTCCTGGTTGTCTGGGATGAGGCCTGATCCAGTAGAGACCTATGAGACTGTGTGATTTAGGAAGAAGATGCTTATTTGGGAATAGCCTAGTGACCGCAAGTAAGAGTGGGTGTTAAATGGCTGCAGTAAAGATTTAGGTGTTTTTTTCATTGGCTGGTTAGTGAAGACCTAAGCAGACAGACGAATGCAAGTAGAAATATATAATCACTGGATATAAACAACTAAAGTTGAGTAATGTGTTTTTTTGAAACATGTAGTGCTTTTTGAGCTTGTGGCTCATGGGTGGTGGGCTGAAAAAGCTGGTGACTGGAGTTCATTTAGGCAATAGATATTCCATTGAGAATACAAGATGACTAGACTGGGACAATCTTGCAGCAAAAAAGTAGAATGGAAAAGCTTTAGCTCATCTTTGAAAAGTCATGTTTTACAAAACTTTCAGGGCATAATTTTTAAATAAAAGCAACAGTTCTGTTTCTTCCTTAAAATGTATCATTAATACATTTAATACATTGTATCATTAATACATTAATACAATGAAGGAAATGGATATGTAAATTCTGTCCCTAACTATACCCAAGTATTCCCATGTTATCTGTATATAGAAGCAGCAGTTATCTATCAAAAGAAGGCCCCAACTTAATTTAAGCATCTATTTATCTGTGTGTATATACATACATGTAAGAAGATTTTACTGTTCTGCTTAACCAGGGCAATCTCATTTAGTTTCTTGTGCATTTTGTTTCTGGTTTATTTTCATTAATAATATGGTGCAGTTTTAGATTTTTTCAAATTTTACTACTGAAATTTTCCCTAATGTCTTTTTGTCCTCCCTTACTAGAAGAACAACGACAAACAGTGGTGGTTTACATTATTCACAGCAGTCTTTTGTTTGTTCATAACTTATTCATTTACCTCACATCAGAATATAGAGAAATAGGCTGTCAGTGAGCAAAAATAGGTAAAGAGTAGTCAAACAAAGCTTTGGAAAAGGCTTAGTCCCATACTTTAGCCAACATTTGAGGTTAAAGTGAGAGTTTGGGGTGAAAATACTTTTTTTTTTAAAGGATTCTTTACAGATACAGGTATCTAATGTAGACATGTGTCTTAAAAAAATTTATCTTTCGCACTATGAAGTTTTTTTTTTTTTTAAATGCCATCAGAACAAAGCTTCTCTTCCTTACTGAAATTAATTTATTCACAAAAATTAGACATCTTCAATTTACAAATAACAAAAATTTGATTATTTATTTTGTAACTAATTTTTTTAATTATCAAGATGTCTGTATAAGATAGTCATCTCTTTCCCAAAGAGATCTGCCTGCTGAATATTTGAATTCTGCATTGTTAGGTATATGGTAGTCACCTTAATCACATACCATGGGACTAAAAAGTATGTAAAGCATATTATAGGAATAAGTAAACCCTCATTTTCTAAGTAGTTACTCATGACAGTAGCCTCAAGGAATTTAGATATGACCATTTTTGCAAGATTGGAGTTGGGCTGGGAGAGAAGCCTTTGTATCAGTAAATTCTTAAGTAGTTATCCTCTGTATCTGAATGCAGTAGGCTTCTATAAATCCTTATAAAAAGGGACATGAGTGGTGTCAGAGACAGTGTGTTACATATTTCCAATTTATTAAAGATACAAATTTACAAATCTGGAGGGTCCATACAGTTCAAATAATATGTGTATGTGATACCCACATCCTTGGCTTATCATGCCAACTGAAGCATGATAAGACTTTTTACTGTAGACTTTCTCAAAGTTGTCTGCTGGAAACCTGGCTGCTGGGATTTCAGGAGTGAAGAGCCAGGTCTGGGGTTATAACTGCCAACCTGATTTCTTTGACTGAATTTCTGACTGACTTGAGATCTGATTCACAGTGTGGCAACTCACTCAGGACTTCAGGCTCTTGCAAGGAACAGAGTCTTTGGTTTGCAAAGGAATTTGTGTGTTTTACTTATAATGGAGCAATGGCTTCCACCAGTCATGCAAAAATGGAGACATGCCATCCTCATGAAAAGTGTAGGCAGTGCTAGTCTGCTAGTCTCGGTGTCATCAGTTTGTAAATCTCCACCAAGTGCTTCCTTGGCAAAGCAAGTGACTCCTCCTGAAGGAATTTGTCCAAAAGAAAGTGAACCATGACTGTGTGTATGTGCACAGACCCACACATTTTAGAAAGGCTTGGGGTGGGAGCCAGTGCTGTAATCACCATTCTGTTCAATGTTGTACTGCTTGTTTTCCCAATGTACAACAGCGGATGTGAACCTGGTGATGTAATAAATGGGTACAAAAGTCTTGTTCAGGATATGAGAAGAAATTTTAGGTAGGAGGAGTGCGCAGCCCCTATGCCAAAAATCTGATTCATGCAAGAAAAGAGGTGAGGAGGCATAGGGTAAAGAAAGGCTGCTGTTATTCTTTAACAAAAGACACCAGAAGCAAAATCAGTAGCTTCTGTCTTTACTGGAATTACATTGTTTTGACCATATAATTTTCGGAAAAGAATTGTCTGGAAACAGCAAATGCTTGTTTTTGCTCTCCCAGAGAATCTGTAGCTAGTTGCATTTCATGCTGGCAAACCTAACCTTTGAGAAACCAGAAAAATTCAAACTATGGTTTTAAAATGAAACAATTAAAAGGGAGTCTGAAAATATGGGAGCTTGCCTGTTTCCATCAATTAACTTTTTGTATAATTTTTTTATCAGTTCTCAAATGATTGGCTTTTTGACAGGTTGTATTATGCAGCTTTTCCTGAGGTTTTAGTGTATTCAATGATATCTGAGCTTAGCTTATACCTAAATCTCAGAACCTTTTATAGTTTTGACTGACTGATTTAGTTCCTTCTGTGTCAGAGACAGAAAAGCACGTGATCACATCAAGTCAGGCATATTGCTTAAATTCACAGAATGAAAGACAGAGGATAAGTTTCAGGAAAATTTCCTTTATAGCTCTGAAATGGTTCCTTTGTCTTACTCAAATCTTCTTTTCACATGAAACTGTGATCTATTTCACATAAAACCAATATATTTCCCCT
>JANHGN010013385.1:21226-36440 GCA_024605025.1 Megaceryle maxima
CTAACCTAGAAAAGAGAGTCAGCAAAGAAACAAGAGCAGTGCTGAACTGAAAGGAAGAAAAGAAAGCTACTCAATATGGCTCAGCAAAGACCAACTTATAAGAAAAAGATGTTGAGGACTTAAAGTCAACAATAAAAAATAGCAAATAGCATGAAGGTCACATATATTTATAACCATCAGGGGAGGGAGAAGAAAAGTGGGGAATAAGCAAAAGAAAGCCTTAACAGAAGTGCAGCTGCAAATTGAGGTGACTAAAAAACATGAAAGAAGAAGAGGCAGGGTAGTTGGATCCCTCAGTGGTAGGTGACTTAGCAATTGTTGGATATAGCCAGCTCTACAGGACACAGCATTTGGTTGTCATTCAAGAGGAACTGCCGTTTAATGAAAAGTGCTAACTATGTTACCTAACACAGCACTTTGCATTTTCATCTGTTTTTTAGTTTTGACAAGAAGACAATGACTTTTTAGAAAGATATAAGAGGCAATATTTTCAAAGGTACCCGTGTCCTATTTCAGAAGTTGATTAACCTTAGTTTAGAATCATAGAATGGTTTGGGTTGGAAGGGACCTTAAAGTTCATCCAGTTCCAACCCCCCTGCCTGCCATGAGGTATAAGGCAGTAAACCTAGAAGTAAGCCTTTTCACAACAGACATTTGTGGTGTTCAGTAACTCTGTCTTCCCTTTCTTTTTCTTTGCTAGGCCAGCTGATCTTCACATTAGCTGAGATATATTTGCTTTGTAATTGAATTTCATTTTAATGTATTACTGGAAGTTACTTTATAAAAAATTGTAAGGGAAGGGGCCACTTTCCCAATCTGAAAAATAACTTCCCCTGCATATACACTATCCAGATTTATTAATTCTGTCCTTCTAACACAGAACATAGGCTGCTGGCAAAAAGAAAATGTATAACTGATAGTTAATCTCTTGAGCTAGAGAAAAGATTCACATTTCAGTCTCTTTTGAGTTTGTTTTCTTTTCTGCTTATGGCCAAACAGTTGAAAATGAGAAAATGTAAGGAATGTGCTTTCTTCATGTTTAAGTGCACAACAGCTGATGCATATGGCAGTAATAAATGTTATCTGGAATGTAATCATGTTCAACAGCCCCTGTTCCTTCTATTCTGGGTACAGGTGGCTGCAGAGTCTTATTGTTTCTAAATGCCACCACCTTCTAGCTGGCTGTGAATACACAGTTATTTTCATCCTGGAGTGATTGCAATATCATTTCTGAAACAGGATTTAAAATCTGCAGGCGTAATGTTGGTAACAATGACAGTTAGGCACTTTCTTGCTTTTGCTTCTCATTTAATGACACATCTATGCACTTAATATTTACATGTTAGTCTAAAAGGCTTTCATATGTAGGCAAATAGTTTTTGTTTGTTTGTTTGTTTGTTTTATTGGAGCAAGTCAAGTCATATTCCTCTGATATCTGTTTCCATGCCAAGTTATTTCCTGAAATATATGCCAAAACACACAGCAGGGTAATTGTGAAATTTCTAGAGTAATGGGAGAAGCCACATTAGTATCTTTGTGCTATGTGCCAGCACAGAGAGACAGCTACGTATGAACTTAGTAAATACTTTATATGAAGGAGAAATGCATTCCCTGATGTAGAAATAATTGAACTGAGGGAAGAAGTTAATAGTAGGACAAGAAGTTGCCTTTGTCCCCCTATAAAATGAACCTGTGGCTTAGATGTGAGTTCTGTTTTGTGAAAAATATGGATATATATTTTTTAATGCCATTTCTGCATGATTCATTACTGTATTATATTTCAATGAAAGTGTATGTGGGGGAGACATTGCTGCTTTCATATTCTTGATGTTTGTATTAAGGACAGTTCTCCTAAGACATGCCTAATACAATCTAGGGTACAGATGAGTAAATTCCAACCTATGGCTCTTGAGGCAAGAAAGTCTTAATTTTAATTTGTTCAGAGTCAGTAATAGTTCAAGTATGAGATTGAGATTTTGCTTGTAAGGAATGAATTTACTGTACAGAGCATAGAAGGTTCTACCTCAACATGAGGAGAAACAGTTTGATATTTATTAAACCATTAAAATATCCAGATTTGCAATTTAATCGAGGTATGACAATCACAAACATTTCAATATCTAAACAGAAGCTTAAGTTTCCCAAAAATATCTCATGAGATGAAGCAGAACAAGGGAAATTTGGAGGTTGTGGATTATTAACTATTAGTTAATAAATATATTTCCTTTTTCTTGCAACTTAAGACAAAATGATGGAAAAGGGTCTTATCATTCTGGAAGCTGAAAGTAACTTTGCCTTTTCACACAATGAAGAAAGACCAAGCTGCTGTAGAGAAGAGAGAAAAAACTCACACAATAGGCTAGTGGAGGTTTATATCATAATTTTAAAAGAGGACCTGAGAGTTTAGTTTGCTCGCCCTGGGCTTCCTTAAACTCTGTAAATACTTTACTGTTCACGTATGATTGTGGACAGTATTCCATGAAGGAAAACTTCATTGCAATATAGATAACACTGAAGTAAAATCTAGGAGACTTGAGACATCTTCAAATAGTTTAAAGAGCAAGTAAAACAAGCACTTGCAAAGAATTGTTGTGTGTATAATTCAGCTGATTGGGAACAGTGTGATGGAAGAGATGGAGATGAATTTCATCTAGTACCACTGAGCTAAGCAGGACTAAAAAGCATCTATACTGGGTGCTGAAATGTATACACCTATGCTTCTAACCTGTTCAGAGGGCTCCAGGAAGGATTCTGGTCCATGCCAAATAATACAATCTAAATAATTCCAGGGCATGACATGTATATTAGAACAGCTTTCCAGGGACCATTTCTAGAAGCCAGTTTGTATACAAGTACCCTGCTTTGGGATCTATGATTTTTTTGAGTGTTCTAGTGCTGTTCTTTACATGAGACATCTGTGCTTGAAAATATTAACCCTGAGGAAAACAACAAACAAACAAAAACAAACAAACAAACAAACAGAAACAAAAACCCAAACAACAACAAAAATAACACACAAAAACCACAAAAAATAACCCCACAACAATAACAAAAAAACCCCAAACAATAATTAAGCCTTATTTGTATATTCAAAAGTAACATCTTCAAGGCAATGTCTTCAGATAAGTTGTTTTGCTAAAAAGCTGGTGTCACCAAAAAAAGTGCTGAAAACCTTCCTCTGCATACTTTTCCTGCAAAACCAGTAATAGTCATGTACAATTAATGAAAATTCGATGGAATTTGTTAAGTCCTTTCCCAAGACTTATAAACTGCTTGTACAGCCCTGGTGTTATGTTACCTATGTAACTATCTTGGTGAAGTAGCTTAGTCAGCAGTTATTTCTGCACCACCTGCTTTCAATGAGAACAGAAGTTGTGTTTATTCACTTAGATCTGACAGCATTGAATGTATATATATTTGAAATCTTCCTTCAGATAATTAATTTCAGTTGGCTTTTATTTGTATAGAGGACTACATAAAACAGTGCTCTTGGCAGTTGTTTATTTATAGGTATTACTTTAAAAAAAGACATGTGCTACTGTTAAATAACATTTAGTGTGATGGTTTCTGGAGAAAGTGTTTTGATTTTTCTTTTTTCAATTTGTGATCAGATAGAAAGCAAGTTGTTCCCCAGGGCTGAATCCTGGTAGGTAATGTAGAGTAGATGCAGCAGAGGTCTGAGTAGGTACCTCGGGATGGAAAGTATTTATTCCTTACATATGAAAGATATTAATAATACTTATATCAAAATGATAGACACTCAGAAGACATTTGTTGAAGATAAATTTTTCTTTTGTCTCTCTAAACCCAAATATCCTTACCTTAACAGGCTGTCTTTTCAACTGATCTGTCAGAAAAGATGGCCTTTATTACATTTCAAATCTTGATTTTGCTAAGAAGTTTAAAAAAATATTAAAATGAAGAGCCAGTAATCCAAATTTGTTGTCTTCTCACATGTTAGAGTTCTTAGAGATGTTTGAGTTATAAAGAAATGTTAATAGGAACTTCTGTACTTTTTTTCAGCTATCACTGATAGGGTTTTAAAGGCAGTATATAGAGTGGTTGTGACAAAGGAAACAAAAAGATTTTTCTTTTCATCAAATGAAGGAAACTGAAATTTTTCTTCTTATTGCTTGGATAGTATCTTGTGCTGTAGTGGTTAACAGGTGAAAACCTTCATATTACTTCCTTGTGGTTAACTCCCTGAATTAATATTCCATTCAGCTATAGATATCATGATGTAGGTACACTATGTATGATGTCATCTGAGTTATAGTGAAAGGAATTCTGCTTTACTATAAAGCTGCTGCCATATTCTAGCTGTGTGGAGTGTAAGGATGTCAAGGTTTGGGGTCAGGGCCATGCGCTAGGCCTAGAACAGACACTGTCTGCTAACCACTCTTCCCCCCCAAAGGGGAAGAGAAAGGGAATAAGGGAGAGAGACTTATGGATTACAAAACAAAACTAAATCAGCTTTAATTAAAATAATAATAAAAGTAAATATATACAAGTATATACAAAACCATTATTGAACCCAACTTCCCTGATGGCAATTATATCACTGTCACCACAGATGCTGTGGAGCAGGCACAGGGGAAGTGCCAAACTAGACTCAGTGGCAGATGGGAACTAGATTCAGGAGCTGGATTCTGGAACTGGAAGCCAGAATGCACAGAGTCCTCCTCAGATGCTGGCTATTGAAGAAGAAAGGTTGACCCTTGGGATCCCTCAGCTTTATAGAGAATCATATCATAACATAGAATCATGTCATAGAATGTTAGTGGTTGGAAGAGACCTCTAGAGTTCATTGAGTCCAACCCCCCTGCTAAAGCAGGATCACCTAGGACATGCCACACAGGAACAGATCAAGGCAGGTTTTGAAAGTCTCCAGAGAAGGAGACTCCACAACCTCCCTGGGCAGCCTGTTCTAGTTCTCTGTCACCCTCACCGTAAAGATCTTTCTCCTCATGTTGAGGTAGAACCTTCTATGCTCAAGTTCATACCCGTTATTCCTTGTCCTATTTCTGGGCACTATAGAAAAAAGTATGGCTCCTTCCATTTGACACCCACCCTTCAGATACTTATAGGCATTAATAAGATCCCCCCTCAGTCTTCTCAAGACTAAACAGCCCCAGTTTTCTCAGTCTTTCTTCATAGGGGAGATGCTCAAGTCCCTTAATTATCCTTACAGCTCTCAGTTGGGTGTATATGGAATAGAATCCCTTGTTGGTCAGTTTAGGGTCACCTTTCCTGTCTGCTTCTCTGTGCAAGTGCAGCCTTTTATTTGCTGCACCCTTAATGTGGTACACAAGATTTAGCAGTGCCTTGGTCTGCACACCAATCCTTGGTAGTAACTGTAAACACTGTGTGTTATCACTGCTGGAAGCAGACACTGTCTGCGAAAATCTGCCATTAACTGCAGAAAGTGCAATTAAAAGAGACTGAACTGAAAAGTAAAATCACTGAATAGAATTAGTTCTATTTTAATTCAAACCAGGACAAAGGAACACAGATATTTACATCATCTAATCTGGATTATGATATGTTGTAATGATTTAAATTAATCCAGTTAAAACAATAATTAATACCTGAGTGATGATTTCAGATTTAAGCAAGTCACAAGAATCCATTGCTTCCTTTATCCCTCATTATTCCAAATAAAAATAAAATGGCTTTGTGCTTGAATTCAAACTGAAATTTGTCTGGCTTTAGCTTCTAGTCATTGGTTCTAATTATGTTTTTTCACTGTGATTAAGTAGCCTATAAAGCTTATATTTACTCCCAATCTAATCAAGGCACAGCTCTTTTTGATAAAATAAACAGGTTGGGCATCTTGCTGTATGAGGTGTTTCTCCACTTATTAAAGAATGTTGCTTGATTTTCTTGTATTTTTCTCTCTCTTTTGCTTTTTTTTTTGTCTAATGCAAGAGAGGATTTAGACAAAACATTTGTTAATTATTTTGCTTCAGGAGCCTGATGTTTGATGACTTGTTTAGATAATGTTCTGAGTTTTACATAGCTTTCATGGAGATAATAGAAATGCCAAAGCTACACATTATAAAGATCAGAGCTGTGTGGAAGCTGAATTTCCAGTGGAAAATTTGGACATTATTATTTTTCTCCTTGAAAGTTCTTAATCAGAATGAAAGGGCAGGAACAGACAATTTTTAGGTGGCCAAACTTCCCCATCCCATTTTTATCATTCACCTGTCAAATGCAAAAGAAAATCTAAGCATATTATCAGAAACCCAGTGGAGATGACAAATAAGTAAAATCTGCCTGTTTGGTAGCACAAGAGAATCCTTTACTCAATCTATTTTTAGTAAGTCCTCAGTGAGACCTTGTAATAGAGCATCCTCCTGTTTGAGACGTGAACTTTATGGCAAAAGCTCCTCTTTCATTTCCTTGGGTATAGGATCCATTATCTACTCCAGAGACAGTTATTGAGAATGTAGGTAAGAGGATGGAAGTCAGATAATCTGAATTGTATTTCTCAGTCATCTAATAAGCTACAGTATGTCTTGCACAAGTCACTTATACTCTCTCTTTAACAGTTTTGTAATCAGATGAAAATGGGCACATATAGGATCTGATGAATAATTCCTAAGGCTGAACTCAACTCCATTAATTACTAGAAGAACTAAGAAGCCAAGTAAAATTAAGTCTGCTGACCAAAGATGCTGTTTCTCTGATGATAGATTTAAAACAAAACAAAACAAACCTTAAAAACTCAATAAAAGAATGGCAAATGAAACCAGAATATGTATTTGTATCAACAAATTGCAAAAGGAATGAGAGATTATTAATAATCTTCATATATTCAGAAGAGCACAATTAATCATATATATAATTACCTAACAAAATCTGTCTGATAGTCCGTCTGCAAAACTTCTTATGGAGTCAGAAACTGTGTGAGTGCTAGTTAGATATATGCTATATTGTCAAGTCTGCTTATACTGTCATTACTGAAATCATTGTCTTATAAGGATCTTTAAAACATCATGATTCTTATATGCTGTGTTTCTGAAGCACTTTTGGACTCATTGAGTTGATTGGAAATCTCCTAGTAATATCAGTGAGGCCAAGATTTTATTGTTCAGAGATTTTATCTTATGCTACTATTCTACAGATACAGTGCTATGTAAAAGGAACTTGGATACATTTTGCATTTTATCCTTTCAGCTCATTAATAGAATGGAAATAGTAATTGGCTTAGAAAATTTAAAGGAAGTCCAAGTTAAAGGCCCAAGGTCAATATAAGGCCTGGTCAGTTAAAAAGGTTAAAAGTAGTTTCAAATACTAATCTGCTTTTGATTCTCCTTCCACTTTGTAGCTTCATAAATCCATTTCTCTGAAAAGTTGCTTCTCTTTTCTAGAGCTGTTGCAGAGAGCTGCAGAAGCTGGGAGAGTCAATCAGCTGCTACGGGGAACCATGGAAGCTGCCTCAAAATAGTAGACAAGAAGAAAACAGACTGAAGTGTGATATTTTTTTTTTTCCTTTTCTTACAGTATTCCTATAAATAAAATCTATTTCCAAGTAGAACATCTTACCCTAGAAGAATATGTTGCTAAGAATCCAGAGGTTTGATAGTTACCTGGTAGCTGAAAAATCGATGGGTCAGTGGTTTTAACTGGCCGCTTCTGTATGGAAAATATATGTGATTTTCTCAAGCAGTACTGTCCTTTTAAGAAAGAATATGTTGTTAAAAAAAAAAAAAAAAGGTAGTATTTTCTTAGAGCAGGTTTTGAAAGAAGAATAGCCAAGTAATAAAAGCCAAGAAAATGGAGAGGTTAGAGGAAAAAAAAACAACTGTCCTACTAATGCTTGAAGCCGGGGAGAACATCTGAAAGCTATTTTTAGTTGTTTTGTTAAAGTGCCCACTGATTTTTTTTTTTTTCTCCATCTCTGTCTTCAGAAAAGGGTTTTATAATAGTAAAGGCATCCTCCTCCTAGCAACCAATGATATGCCTATTTGAGCAGCTGAATCTATCTAAAATTTGAAAAAAATATTTTTTCCTGTGCTCTGTAACATGAGTGACACTTTTCGTATTTCCCCTCACCTGTTTCCTAAATATAATTATAAAAGACAGAAATATTTATTCAACTCTGACTTTTATTACTGTTAAATAGGTTATCATTGTAGCCTTAAGTAGTTGACTTTTGCAGGAAAACACCGTTAGCCTGGCATAATAGTGTCTCTGACAGACCATGCTTAGGGTCATTAAATTGCATTCTTAGTAACAGTGAAAAATCTAACCTTTGTTACATGAATTCTTACATAATATAGTGTTAAGGGAATTGTCCAAGTCCTCAAAACGTATTTTACATAAAATTAAGAAATAGAGTAAAAGCATCCTTGTTTATGTTTATGAATGCACCATGGATTGGTGTAAATGTTTGTGCTTTAAGAGATACACATGTATCATGGGTAAAACTGGAGTAAAACCCATCCTTACATTGACATTTTCAATTTCAACAGATTGGTACATGGAAATCTGTGTGCAGTTATAATACATTGGGAGTGCAGGCACTTACATTTGTACAGCAAAGCAAGTGTCAGTACTCTTACAAATGAAGCTTGAGTTTTGGAGATTACAAAAGCAGATTGGATCCAAATTACATTGGGATACCCACAATAAATTTAGGATTTATTGCCTGGATTCTTCCTACATAACTGCAGTTTCCAACAGAAGCACCTGAAGTGCTCACCTTAGGCTGTGGGCACAGAGAGGCGGCAGCTGAGGAGGACTATTTGTACCAGACAGGGTTTGGAACACAATCTGGGGCATTACTCTCTCCCAAAAAGCTGTAGAGGCAGCTGAGAGTGATGAGGCCTCTGATTTAGGCAGGTCAGCTAGATGCCCAAAGCTGGAGGAAGTGCAAGTAGACTGAAGTCCCATATTGGATTTTATTTTTAATAACCTTTGTCAGAACAATTCAGAGAACTGCTTAATCTCTTATTTATAATTTATATTCTTTATGATTAATGATACCTTCCCCAGCCCAGTACTGTGCAAATCCATGTATGTTACTGTATGCAAAATGTGGGTGTGTTCAGGGTTTAAATTCCCACAACCACTCCAACTAAGCAAATGTTGCTGTCCTATTTTATATCTGGGGAAATTGCAGTACAGAAAGAAATTAGTTTGCCAAAAGGTACCCTGTGGGTGAACAGATTAAGCATTAATATAGGATTTCATTGAGTATAATTCTGCTTTGGGATTTCTGTTTGTTTGCTTTGTTTGGCAGAGGTTTGAAGTTTTGATGCCCTTTTCCTCAGTTTTGCTAAACACAGTTTTTATGTTACCTCTGATTCAGAATGCTTGAGGGGGGCTTTAAAATTCCGGTTGAGTTGAAATAGGAAAATCTTCTGTATATTGGATCAGGCCATTTCAAAGCCAGAAAAGCTGCTTTAGTCAGTGAATGAGTACTTATAGCACCTCTTCCATCATCTCCACCATTCCACCTGATTTAACTCATTCAGTGTCCTGAAGTTATTGGGAATGCCTACAGAAAGAAACATTTCACTTGATGTGTCACTTGATGTGTCACTACTCCATCGCCTGTAACTCACTGACCACAAGCCTTGAAATATCATCTTATTCTTAATCTATGCTATAACTTTATTTAAACCATCAAAATTTAGTGGGGCAATTAACATATTATTCATTCCATTATTTAACTCCACCTACTTTTTGGAAACATAATCAACTGAATCAACTGTACTGAATAGTATAGTAATTTTGCCAATTTCTGAATCTTACACATTTTTTCAAGAAACTGTTATAGATCACTGTTTTCATTGGCACAGTAGGGTTGAACCACTGCCTTCCTAAGCTGAAATTATGAACTAAATTGTTCATAATAACACTTTCTAGGTGAGTTTATAACAGAAATCTTTAGTTTGATGATTTGATTCAATCATTTATGCATGTATCTTCTTATTTTGGGTACACTTACCTCAGTAGTTGCATGTTGTGCATGTTGAAGTAGTTTGCTTCTTAATGTCTATGGAACAGAGATTTACAGAACTGAGTAATTTTTTTAAGTTTTTTAAAAATTCTTTAATATTCTCTAACTTTGCAAATTTGAAATTAATTTTTTGTCTTTACTCAGTTGTTTTGCATAATTTCTTCTGAACTGAGACAGAGCATAACATCAAATTGTACTAGTTCTGTCCGGTAGTGGATAGCTCTTGAGACAGAGATGAGAAATATCTGCAGCTCTCATTGACTTCTGCTTCCATCAAAATCACAGAAGTTTTCACAGATATTTAAAGAAAACCCATTCAAAGTTATAATAGTATTTAAATTGAAAATGAACAGGAAAATAACATACTGAAATAAAATAGTGTAAATAATGTAAAATAATTAATCTGAAATGGGAAACTATAGCAATATTTTTACTTTTGTAAAACTCAATGTTTTTACTCTTTATGGCTTATATTACTTACATATCTACAGAAAAACAGGCTGGTTTTGCCTACCCCCTGGGCAAATATAGTGAACTAATAAGTTATTTTCTCCACCTCTTTATAAACTACTTTAATTGGGTAGTTAAATAAAAATCTGTTTACATAGTGCAACTGAGTATGTTGCATCTGTATGAGCAAATAGGCACAGAAGGAAATATCCTAAGGATATTGCAGCTGTTTACTGGGATAAAGAATATATAGATTTTTCTCACAGAATTGTTGTGGTTTTTTTGTTGTTTTGTTTTGTTTTTAAAGCAATTTACATTATCTTGCTGTCTTGTAGTTTTCCTTCTTTCTACTGTCTGTTTTCATAGATTTTCTTTGACTGAGGACTTCCTATTCACCTTAAGAAAAAAAGAGCAATGTAGCAATGAATGATATACTTAGAGAAATTAAACTAAAACTGAAAACTAGAGTGAGTAAGAAATACATATGTAAAGAAAAAAGACAACAGAAATGTTCCCAGAGAATATATTAAACTGATTTTCTGAAAGCATTTATCCATTGATTTTTCTTTGTAGGATAAGTCATGGTCCTTTAACAGGATTTTTTCAGTTAACTGCCACTGACCAAGGCAGTAATGATGGAGAAGGAGCACAGACAAGTGGCAATTACTCGTCAAAGTCTACAGTGTTTATTTCACTTTCTTTGTATTTTCATGCCCTGCAGCTAATAATCTGCAAGGAACAATACTGTTTAGAAAAAGACATTCCTGAAGAAGTTTGGAGAAGCAAATTTTAGCTGTATTTTTCTGGGTATAGGGATGTCATTAGTTATCTAATCGTTCTAAAATGCACTTCTATCTGTCTGCATATCCTCTTGTTGTCTGTTGCACACCTAAAAGCCAATGCACATTAGGTAACTCAGAGAAGATCCTGTCTTATCATAAATACTTGATCAAAGGTGAGATTTGACAAGGGACTATAACCTGATAGAAAAGTATTAATAGAGAAGGGAGTGGTTAAAGCCCAGTAATCTTTCAGTTCATCATAGTATTATAGAAATAATTGAAAGCAATATACCATTCCTGTATTTTATCTAATGCAAATTTATGCCCTGAAGGATACTTAAAATTAATTTGTCTACCCACTATGTCACCTCATAATGTTGCTTTCATGGGTCCATGTGTCCTTGTTTAACAGAACACACAATTATAAAATATTTCCTGGTATTCACAATTAATTTTCCTTTTCATAGCTTTATTTCAGAACTAACTATAACCTTCTGGCCTTCCAGTTAGCCATTATTTTGTTCTCCTTTGATTAGGTCTGCATAGATCAAGAAATCTTGCCCACAGTCACTCTCAGGCACAGACTGATTTGTAGAAGCTGTGAATTCTCAGCTTTTCTTCACGTGAAGATGGATGCAAATATTCTTACTGAAATTTTCATTTGCTTTGATTACATACATGCCTAGAATGTTATGTTTATTTCAGTATTATGTCTAAGCAAATAAGCAGCATAACCAGACAGAAAATGCCAACTAAAGTTTGAGAGCTGCCTGAGAATCTCATCTGAAGGAATATCTGAGGAAGCATAGACTGAATTTTTCCTAGATGCAGTGATTGGTTATTTTTTAAAAGGCTTTATCTTCTTTTGTAACTGCAGTAAAATCTGATTCTAAAAACATGCCTGATTAAAGTTAGAAGTCTAATATTTCTGTTCATCACCTGTTTCAGTAAGACAAATTGATTTATTTTGTTCTAAAATTTTGCTGAAATACAGAAAGTATCAATAATAATATTGCTTTTTAAATCTGTCTTATTTGAGGTCTCTATGCAATGGTCTCTGATCACTCCAGAATGGAACTATGGGTAATCATCTAGGCACTAGGCTTCTTGATGTAAACAGGTTCAAGAAACACAGAAATGCTTTTCAAAAAAGAGGGCTTTTTCATACTGTAGTATTTCATACCTGCTGTTGCAAAAAGAACATTATTTATTTTCCCGTGGGAAATATTTATATATCATTAGGAGTTCACACTATTTCTTCCCTGCAGTAAAACTATGTGTCTAATTTGAAAAACAAGCTGAGTACATTAGTTGGTTAGGTTTTTTTGTTGGTTGTTTTTAACTGTCACTCTGAATATGGTGTGGTGTTCCCATGAATAGGAACTCTTGATCTTTTACAACTCAGAAAATTGTCAAATGTTCTGTATTTCACTTTGATCCCTCCAACATAGCAGTCTGCATAGAATGAATACAGCAAATGATGTCCTCATGGTAATATCATCAAAGGACTACTGAGCTCTCCTCAGCAGACAAAATGCTGCTTACTAGGGAAGAGTGTTAGATGCCGGTAGCAATGTGGAGTACACTAGGACTGAACAGGGAAACAAACAGTGACTTCAGCTGGGCATGTCAGCCCAGGGCAGGGTGTGAGAACCAGATGTGTGGAGCTGGAGCAAACTCACTGAGTGGGAGGAGGAGGAAGGAAAGGCAATGTATAAGTGGAGAAGAAGGGAACAGGAGGAGTCATGGAAGATATATCTGAGTATGGAGGCAAAAGCAGAGGTGTGGAAGTAAGAAATGGGGCCATAAATCTGAGGAAGAGAATGAGTGAGTTGGCTCAGGAGTAGGAGATGGGAAGCAGCAGCCAATCTTACAGGGCTGGAGAGCCCAGGAAACAGCCCAGAGCGTCTGGGGGAGGCAGCAAATCAAGCAGGAGGAGGATGCTAGTAGAGAAACGCAAGTAACACAAAGTTTGGAAAGCATTAAGCTAGGTATCAGTGATATAGGTACACCCCAAAAGGGTAAATTGATCAATGGCTAAAGGAAAAGAAATGATTTTTAATTTTTGAAAACTGAAATGTGAATATCATCATTTATGTCAAATGTTTTACTTTCTATTTGTGCTGTTTGAAAAACCTGGCAAAGTGATTTCCTCATCTGTTCCTCTGACTTAGTGCTGTTTTGAGGTGAATGAATATTTTAATGAACTAATTTCTCTTTTAAATCATAAAATATATTCATGCTCGATAATGTGCATCAGTTCTTTCTGTTGGGGGATATTATTACTAGAAATAATATAATGCATTAGAATGTAGATTTAGGCCATATTTCATTTTCTCCTGAGCTCCATGTCGTGCAAGTGTACAAAATAGATGTAGTCAAGGTAAAAATGTACAGAATCAGCTTGTGCCTGCAGGGGTCAGTGAAGAAGTTGCACAAATTCTACCCTTCTCAATCTGCTCTGATTTCCTTTGCTTTGTAGAGCACAGTATGCTCTAATAGAACAAGCACACACATTTTGAATTTAACTCCCAGCGTTAATAATTCAGTACAAATTATAATAAGCTGATCTGCAAATGTACCCTTGAAAGTCAATGGTAGAGCTCTCACATTCAAGCTTCAGAATCTAAATCTTACTGGAAAAGGCTTGTAAATCACTGAAACCTATGTTGTTATGATCAGAGTAAAACTCAGCATGTGACCTTTTCTGTTTAATGAGGCAGCAGACTGATGAAGAAAAGATACAGAATAGGATCTTTTTCCAGAAAAGGATGTCTAGCAGTGTTGGTTTGTCTGAGCTTCATGTGGAATACTCTGCATGCATGAGGACTTAAAGATAGACCTCTAACTCTGGAAGATGATAAGTAACATTAGTCATGATGGAAAATTTATTTTTTCCCTCAAAGAGAAAAATCTGAGGATCATTAGTTTTGTTTCAAATGCTTTCTCACTGCTAAGTGGGTTTTCCTTTAACTCCAGAGTTTCTGCAAAAGAAAAGTCTATGCCAGTAAAATGTTCTGTCAGAAAATAATTTGTTTCTGACCAGCCTCTTGCCTGTTCAAGCCAACAATAAGTAACAGGAACTGAAATCTGGCCAAACAGTTACACAGGTTTGTGGTTCCCACTGGGCAGCAGAGTGACTGAGATTGGCCAGCTCAGCTAAAGTCTGGATAAAATTAAACATTTAATTTCAAGTTAGCAAAGTAGAATGAAATATCTCAGTATTTCCACATGCATTTTTTATGTTGTCCTATGCATAGAACGGATGTAGCAATAACAATTATTTCATGTTTTGTTAAAATTATGTCAAATTCCACACTGATTTCTTTTTTGGTAATCTCTGTATTAAATGTAAAACAATAAATCAGAAGGCAAATTGTTTCTAATATTCCCAAACACATGCACATTTTATAAAAAAAGAAAACATCTATACTCGTGATAAGAAAATTACATTGGGCCCCAATATCCTTATCTTTACTGAAGTGCAGTTCTGAATATGAACTGATGCTGTGGTCCCAGGCTGTGAAGGGGGAGGCTTCTGTCCCATATCCAATAGATAATATGGTCACTTAAGCATCCTCCTTTGCTCTTTTCCTTTTTTTTCAATAGCTTGGAGCTTGTGAACTATTTCAGTTCTGAGCTTCCTTTCAGCATTACCATTGTCTGGAAAATTGTTCCCTAATGAGTATTTTTGCAATTTATTCTTCCTGCCCAAGTGTTACACTTTACAGCTGTCTTTATCAAGTAACATCTTGGTTTTTCTTTTTTCTTTCCTGGATTATTTTCTCAGTTTGTCAATATCTTTTTGAATTGTAAACCTGTCTTGCAACATACTTGCAACCCTTCTCTCCTTAGAGACATTTATGAGTTAAATAAGTGTATTTTCTATGCCTTCATGCAGTTTGGTAACATTTTTTATAATCAAGGTGTATGTCAATGTAATTTATTGTAGTCCTTTAGAAAAGAAGAACAAAAAAAATTAAAAATAAAAATAAAAAAAAGAAAGAAA
>JANHGN010013386.1:0-25786 GCA_024605025.1 Megaceryle maxima
CCTTCCTTCCTTCCTTCCTTCCTTCCTTCCTTCCTTCCTTCCTTCCTTCCCTCCCTCCCTCCCTCCCTCCCCCCCTCATGTTATAGCTTTCTCTGCCAAAAGACTTGTGTCACTTATCACTGAATACATGTAACAAGTGACTATACCACCTCCTTATTTTACAGTGCTGTTTAAAAACATTTGTTTTTGTAATGTAGGGGCTGATTTCTAACCTGGAAAGTAAGGAAAAGTATACGAGGAAGATTTATACAGTGAATTGAAGGAAAAACTTTGTTAAGCGAGGTATTGTTTGTTGTTTTATTTAGGGTTTGTTTTTTTCTTGGTTTTGTTTTGTTTTGATTTTTAGTTTAGTTTGTTTATAGGTTCTGGAAAATCCATCAGATTAAAATACCTTAAAAAATCCCCAGGAACCAGGCTGAAAGTGAACAAGAATTTAATCTTTCTTCATCACTGTCAACAGAAATTCTTTCCTTCTGATAAATATAAGTAGATGCTGTTTCTGCTTCTTTATTGATGCTGGTGATCTCAATCCAATACTGCAGAAGAAAGTGGAAGATTAAGATGTATAGTAAAGCAGGATTGCAAGATTATTGCAATAAAATGGAAAAACTGTCAGTCACATATTGCCTTAAAATGGAATTTTACAATGCTTTTGTGGTTAGAAAACATTAAAACTCTTCCAAGAATATCTTTCATACTGAGGCTTTTCCTGCAGAAGACCTCATTGTAGCCATTTAAGACCTTAGTGACCTGACTATAAATCTCGTAATATCAAAAGCACAGAAATAAACTGACTTGTTTAAGGGTCTTCAACTGTTGAAATTATACTTGCTGTGAGTTGCATAAAAGAGGAGAATCTAGCTAAATATCAGAGTCCATGGTGTTTTCTGGGCTATAAAGCAGCTTTTCAGTAATATTCAATTAACTAAATGGTGAGAGTTACTGAAGAACAGGACTAGTGTGTTAACCAAGGGTGTGAAGCTAACTGGGGTTGGGATGAACAGCAATTTAAGCCAGTATCCCAAGGAAAAGCCACTTAAATGTGACCAAGGTTATTTGGAGTAGTCATAACTGCTCCCGAGATCTTAGGAGGGTCCAAAAAGTGTCTGGAATGTGCTCCATGGAAATTTCAGTTTTAAAATGGTAAAGATAAAGGCAGCATACAAAAAAGCCCGAGGTCATGCTAGCACTCAGATTGTCACCTGAAAAAGTAGGGTGTGATCACGGTGTCGGAGTATTTTACGCAAGGGAAATCTGTGTTATCTGGGGAAGGTGTGAAGTTGCCTTTACAGACACACAGGAAATGTGCTGCATGCACAGGCAAATCTTATCACCACGGGAGAATAAAAGCAGAGCCCTTTCCCAGCACAGGATGCTAACACTGAAGCCTTACAATAATACCAGGCATGTCCATGTTTTATTACACACTCTCTGCTTGGATGATTTGTATTGTGAAAAGGACTGGGCAGAGCATCATCCCATTTTAGCATCCTTTGACACTGAGCTGAAAATATTTAAGCATGCAGGAAGATTGCTGAATGGCCCTTTTCAGTATGTTTTCATCTAAATCATTAGGCACATCGGTAGTGGGGGAAGAAGTTCTGACGACCTTGATGGCATATGTCTTAACATTTCTACAGAGAAAGAAGTGACCAAAGAAAAAGTTGGTCTAAGGACCCAGTATGTCAAAGCATTTCCAAAATGCTTGCACTCCCTATTTACACCCCTCTATTTGCATGTGAAAGATCTGTGTTTGCAGATGTCAAAATTTCACTAAGGGTCGGACTGAGATGTAACCCTGAGATTCAAACATTTCAGAAGGCCTGAGAGGGCTTGTTTTCACTGCTTTGTTTTATGTTTTTGTTGAAGATAAGAAAGTGAGATGATTCAGTGAAGAAATAAATCCCTCTGAGATTGGTGTGTACTTTGGTTTTGGCCATTTCTGTCAGCTGGCATTGTCTGGTTGCCTTGGCTGGTAAAGATTACTCTACTCTTGATCAAGATAATTCAGTTTGCTAGAGAGCTGTTCTACAGATCTGCTCTAAGGCACTTTTCAGCATGGTCTGCCAAGTCCAGGAGTGTGATGAGAGCTGAAAAATCATGTTAAGAAAGCAAGGGAAAGCATGAGAAGAATGTTCTTGGTGTTATAGTGGTGACGGCACTTCTGAACTTGGTCTATACTGGCTCAACCAACTGTTAGGGCAAATTACTCTTGTTGGTATAGTCCTTCCTGAGCAACTGAATATGTTGTGACTGGTGGATCTCCATGTCCCCATCAATTGGTAGTTATGATCCCACTGCCTCCATGGCCATTCCTATTATCAACCCTCCACCTTTCCAGCTCCTCTGCATGCTCAGAAACTGGCTGTGGCAGGGTGGAGAGTCAGTATACTGCAAAACTACATTTCCTTATCCAGTAGTAAGACTGCAAGAATTTGTCCTCATTCCTGGGACAGTTAAATTTGATTTTGCCTATGCTGTTGTGAATCCTTGATCTTCCCCTGAGGACTGTTCTTACAGAGCTCAGAATGAGACTATTATTACATTACCATTCAGAGCAGGCTTGCCAACGTAATTATTTCCTATTAGAAGTGCCTGCATCATTGCAGTTTCGGAGTATTGAATTTGAATTACACAAAAGTACAGGTCAAGATCTTAGCTGATGTAACCCTCATAACTTTGATGAAAGTATTTGTAGTAGGTATGGATCTGTATGTATGTATGTGTATATCTTTATATGTAGATCCAACACAGAAATGTTATGGAATCTGTGACATTGGTAGGAAAAATCCTGCTTCATATTCAGTTTGATGCTTCTGTGTTAGACAACAAATTTGATTTTTCAGATAAAGAATGGAAATTGGTTAGTTTTGCCTTTTAGTAGAATTAAACCTTAAATTATGTACCATAAGTCTTCAAACAAAACACTGCAATTACCAACCCCTTTTTCTGTGCAGAGACTTTGTGTCAGGGAGTATGTTTGCAGAATGGAAAGGAAAATAATGATCAGATTTAAATGAAACTAAAAGGCATTTTCTCAGCTGGAGGTTAGAAAAAAGAGATTCCATAAATGCAGAATTTTGTGAGAAGTCCTTGACAATGTCTGGAATAACATAACATACAGCATAACATAATAATGAAATGATAAAATCAAAAAAAAACAGCCCCTGCTTTAAACGTAGTTAATTCAATGCATGCACATTTTTCATTTTGGTATTGTTTCTGTTCTACACAAAGTGTATTTTAAAGATGACTTAAATGTTTAACTGCATTGAGATCATGCATTATACTCTTTGTCCTTTACAAAAGTGAGCATACCTGTCAGGAGCACATAATTTAATAAAGAAAATACCATTATAGCTAGATTTTGGTGACACTATAATCAGGAAACACAGGCAAGGGGTCAGCCAGCCAGATTGTTTCTAGTGGGTATTTGAGAACTGTGGGTTGCTGTTATTTTCAGCTACACTGTAATTTTATTTTATTGTGGAGAATAAATCAAAGTTTTAAAGAGAGGCTTTTTTTTTTTTTTTTTTTTTTTTGTATCTAAAAGCTGCAGATGTTGGCACAAGAATTGCTTGTTGCCCAAACTAGCTGTAAGTATATTTACTCTGAGAGAAAATGATCAGGTTGATAGCTCAGAGGTCAAAAAAACACCCTTATGACAATTATGCTCCATTTAGCATCAGTGCAGGTTCGTCTGTGCTGTCCTGTCCTTGCTCCTTCATTCTCCTTTATATTATTTTCTTATTATTGTGTCCTTTAGGGAACGGGCTTTATGGGCTGTTCAGTTTCTGAATGGGTTCAATCCTTCACTTCTGCAGAGACTGCTGAGAAGGGTGTCACTTGTGAAGGCAGTTTTGTAAGGAGACATCTCACTAATAAGACCCATACTCAGAAAACCAGACTGCTCCTTGCAGGCCTCCAAGCAGCTATCAGAAGCTAATTGTAATGCTTATTAAACACAGCTTAGCAGGGATGTGAAAATGGCAGGCAGAGCTTTGCTATTATCTACACCAGCTCTCAGCCCTCTTACTCAGCAGCTCTACTCTCTGGGTCTATTCAGGGACAGAGATGCTGCTTTTCTAAAAGGAAAGAAAGAAAGAAAAATATCTCAGACCAATATAACTTGGTAGTTCTGAAAAAACATCCCAGACTGGGAAGGCTGATGGAGGCTCTTTAGATCGCATCTGCATCATGTGCCAGCTTTTTTGATGGAAAACTGTTTGTAGGACCACTAAGCAGATTGTACCTTCTTCACTGTTAGCAGGTGAGAAAGACATCGGTGTCTGTGAGGAAAACTGAGATGCAGACATGTGCCTAAGATCCTTTATTAGTGGTGATAATAAAGGAAACAGAGACCCAGAAAAGTACAGCTTGGCTTATATAGCCCAGTTTAAGCTTTTCAGTGTCATCTCTTATCATTTACAATGTCTCCTTCCCACCTCCTCCCACCTCCTTCAGTTTTTCTCATGAAAAATAAGAAAGTACGGTATGGAAATCAGGGACACAACACATGTCAAACTCAGCATGCCATATCCTCAAACTCACTGTCAGAGTAAAAATACAGTTTGAGGCTTTGCATCCTGTTATTCCTCATGCAAACTGCCTCTGCAGACAAGCACTTTGCCTGTGGTAAATGCTCTTGTTCAGAGCAGATGTTTCCCTCAATTAGCATTTATTCAACTATTTAGCAAGTACATTCTATTAAAATATTTTAATTTATGCAGAAAATATGTTATTAAATTTACAAATTCTTTTTATAAGACACATCCTATAGTTTCAAGCTAATAATTTACTGCAGGAGCAGTTATCATGGGCCAGAGAGTATTCCTCTAAAAAGAAATCTTTGCATTATTTTTTTCCAACAGTGAGGCATTTCCTTCTTTCATGCATTCCTCATAACATGATGTTTGCATTTTTTATATCCTCCACATAAAGCAACTTAACATTTAAGACACTTCACAGGTTTTTCAAAACATGGGGATACAGATTTTAGTTTTGAAAGTTCTGCACATATGTAATAACTCTTTTGTTCTTATTCCATTAACTTCCCTTCTTCCCAAACCACGGATAGACAAGACAGTCTTTTTCTCCTTATCTTTCCATCTGTTCAGGCCATTTTCACACACCCTGTCAATGCAGTTCTGCCTTAATGTTACTTTTCCCCTGAATAGTGACTTAAATGGACAGTGACCAGAGGAGTGAGCGAGTGGCTTTGTGGTGCTTAGTTGCTGGCTGGGGTTAAACTATGACAAAAGGCTAATACAGTTTTCTCAAAGGAGGCTGAATAGCTCGTGGGGTTGATAATGAAATGCAGTTTTTTTCCATCTAGGTTGTGGGCAGGAATCCAGCTCAGGTTACTAGTGGTCGAGAGTTGCTACCATCTACTGGCTGTTTGCAATCCTCTGTGAAACAACCGGGCACCTCGATTCCTTCACATTACAGAGAAGTGGTTTCTCTCTTGGCAATCTGACCAAAAGCTCTTTGGGATTGGCAGCTAATAAGAGCACTTCCTAGCACTTTCACAACTCCTTTTCGCAGGTCTTTGTCTCCAATATAATTTTTTTTTCTTTCTACATAACATAATGCTAGTTGTTTACTTCAGGTGACTCCTGTGTTTAGGAGTGTGCTTGTTAATTGCTACTGAACTGTGTTTTTATGCAAAGCAGTCTTCGTCTGTCTTGGGTATTAGCATTCAGTGTTCCACTGGTTAACCTGGCCTTATCTGTATATTTGTAATGGCCTTTCTCAGGGCTGGCAAACCCACAAGGCTTCGTGGGTAAAAAAGTAGCATCTTTTATCACGGTTAGATCTTAGAGGTCTTTTCCAACCATGACAATTCTGTGTTTCTGCTGTTCAATGCAATTTAAATATTTTTTTAAGTGCCTTTTTAATACACATAGCTTAGCTACTTTAAAAGAAAATTGGCCCAATCTGGATATATGCATGTTTATTCTTCATGGTTGTGATTTTGGGGATAAACACCAGTTAATAATAACAACACAAATAAATTATTGCATTAACTCAAACTCTTCCTCTGTCTTGCTTTCCTTCACCTCCTATCTCTTTTAATAACAGAGTTCAACACAATTTGACTTTTACTTTCACATTTCCTAGGCGTACCCTTCCTGGTTCCCAAAGAGGAATGACTTTGACTATTTGCCCAGTGCTTGTCAGCTACTGTTGAAAGAAAGGTTTCTAAAGTAGACTAGCAAGTGACAGTACACTGGCAGTGTATTTGCAGAACATAATAGATTATAGATCTACCCATCACCTAAAGGGAAGGCACAGTGGCAGCAATGACAGAATGACAGTAGAGTTTGCAGAACCCTATTTCCACATAATAGTGAAACATTTAGTATTCCCAAAAGCAGTGAACTCCAGCAAGACAGAAAGTAACCTCAGACTTATTGTAAATTTAGGTTACAAACAGGAACAGCACACAACTTATAAATCACCAGACTATTACTGTTCATTTGATGTTATGAAGATAATTCCTGTGTCTACCTGGCCATAGGCAATTATGTTAGTAATGTAGGAACTCTAATGCATCTGTAGTGCTCTTCTACCCAAGACACTGACAATATTCTCCCCAGTAATGGAAGAAGGAATCTCTTGACAAAAAGTATTAGGTTGAATTCTCTGGCTTCTCCTCTGTAAGAGATCAGACTAATTATTTGGTATATTTTTTTTTTGACCTGAATCTCCACGGAATCTATGGAAACTAAGCAGACCTAATATCCTCTCTGATTAGTCTGCTCCATCTCTCCAACATTAAATGAAAACATAGAGGTCACGGTGGGAACTGTTGTAGGCTTGAGGTATTTGCTACCTGTACAGTGACTTCTCATTTATGCAGTTTAATAGTAAAATATGAAGAGGAAGGGAAACTATGTCCTGATTTATTTTTTTTAAACAATTAAAGATGAATAATTATGTTGAGGCAGTCATTTTTACTGATATGGTGTTTTGACCTTCTCTGGACACCAGGTACCACCAAGCTGGTCTGTCACTTCCCCCCTGAACCAGGGGGGAAGAAAAGATGAACGTCATGAGTTAAGACAAAGGCTGTTTAATGAAAAAGCAAAACAATGCTGTGCACAGAAGCAAAAGAAAACAAAGATTTGTTATCTATTTCCCATCAGCAGGTGATGTCTGGCCCCTTTCTGGGAAGCAGGGCTCAAAATGCATAGTGGTTGCTTTGGAGGACAAGCTGATGTGTGTGTCCCGTCCCGTCCTGCCCCCCCCCACTTTTCCTAGTTTTTATAGTTCTGTTGATGTCGTACAGTATGGAATATCCCTTTGGTCAGTTTGGGTCAGCTGTTCCAGTTGTGTTCCCTCCCAAGGTCTTGTCCCCCCATCCCACTGCACGGGGAATGTTGAAAAAGCATCCTTGGTGCTGTGCAAGCCCTGCCCAGCAGCAGCCTCAACATGGGGGTGTTATCAGCACCTTTCCAGCTCTCCATGCAAAGCACAGCACTGGGAGGGCCGCTGTGGTGAAAATTAACTCCAGGTCATTCAGACTCAATATACTGAGCATTGGGATGATTTGTGTGATTAGTTATTCTGAACTGCGTGGTCAGCAGAGGTGAGTGGTGTGGTCACCATGTAAGTGGCCAGCACTGTGCAATCACTAGGATTATCTTCACTACTAGTTCTGTATAGAGCTATTTAAGTGACTGGGACTTTAGTGTCTGTATCCATACTGCTCTGACAGAGCTGGGCCTGGAAGCGTATCATCCTATTTTCCCCTTTACAAGGACACCATACAGACTATCTGCCCAAGTGTGCTGAGTGGTGTAGTAACCCAGAATTTCTCCTGCCATTATGAACTAAGGCTGCAGACTTACTGTTAAATGGTGGACAGATTTGATCCTCTGTCTGCTCTGACTGTGTCTGTCTCATCAGTAACATGGATTCAGCTCTAGGTAAAGATACCTAAATGTAGTTGTCCAAAAACAAAGGTATCTGCTATAATCTTACTAAAGCCCTGTGGTGGGTTTTCAAGCATTACCTGAGCCACTCCCTAGGCACTGGTGAAGGTACTGACTGTCAGCTGAATTCAGATGACCACACGTGGGATCAGTGATGCTTCAGACTAGCTGAAATATCCTCCCTGGTTTTCACTTGCCACTATGGAAAGTTATTGCTCTGTTATAGGTCCTCTGTCATATCTGTCATCCCCACATGAGTGTCTTCCACACTACAGGGCATCTTAAATGTAACACCATATGTATGTGTGTGAAACTGAATTGAGTCAAGATCTCCGCTGACTATCATGACAGCCTACATGTACAGGTCACATGTCAACATCTGAGGTACCTAAACATTAGTCTCCTGTCATTAAAGATGTCTTAGGATGCCTCACCTGCCTGTCCTAGATACTGCAGGCTGCCTGCAATGACTCTGCATGTTTTTGTTTAGTCAGCTGAATCTTTCTCCTAAATTTAGATCCTTTAGTCTCAGATTGAGTTTTACCCCAAAGGAGTGATACGGGTGCCTGAAACAGGCTTTCTTCCATATTAGATACCTAAGGGTAACCCTGACATAGGCAGAGGAATAACAGATATGCCATGGGATTTACAGACCTGAGCAGTGTTGGAGTGGCAGCTGGAGTGAAACCCTCAATGTCTTATGGAGAATAAGGACAGTGCTATGCTGCTGGCTGTGGTCACAATAGCTTCCAAGCAGGCTGTGGGCATTCCTGCCCATGTCCCTGGAAGAGCCAGGGTGGCTAGAGCCCTGTGAAAGTCTGCCAATGCAGGCTATGTAGGTGCACATGTGAATGTGTGCAGGTGTTTTAACTGGGTCACCTGCTTCACTTCAAAGGGAATATTCTGCTGTTTAGACTCTGTAAGGTCAGATGGGCTTCATTCCTTTCAGACACCTGTTCCACCAGGTTAGGTAGTGAACCATCAGGGATGCCAGCACTGCTAATAGAAGTGCTGCTTTGTTTTTAATTTCTTTGATGAATTTCATTTTTCCCGAGCCTGGCTGACTAGCCTGAGAAAATTGGGTAAGACAGAAATGGTTATGGAAGTATCAGGAGAGATGGATAAAGACAGTGCCTCAATTGTCTGTTGGAGGCATTTTCTTTCTATTTATTATTTGGTCATCAGTTAAAAGCAATACTTGACTTGTCACTCTGTGTCCATTTCCAGATAAAATTGGTAGCTAATTGTGCCTTTTAAAATCTATTTAGACAGAGGACTGAAACATTATTTTATTTTATTTTGATGAGAGGCTTGTCACACTTATTTATGTCTTTGTCATTCCAAGCAAGATTTCTGCAACATGTTCTGCTTTAAAGGAATTTATAAATATCTGCTATAAAGGCAACTGAGCAGCTCATCTCCTTTCTGGAGTGGTCACTAAATACCATTCCATCGTTGCTCTCCCTGCATTTCACTCTCCCTTCCAGGTTGCTGCCAGGTGAAACTCAGAGAGTTAGTTATGAACTTACAACCCCCATGGATACAACAGCTTGAGAGACAAGTCTTTTTCTTGTGAAAAGTCCTGATGGAACAGAAAGCTGTAACTGAGAATGTATTTATATGTGAGAATGAAAATGAAAGCTTTTAGTTTTTTTTTCCTGATGAAAACTGTGGGTTTGGTGGTGGTGGTGGTATGTATGTGTAAGACAGAGATATTTTACTATAGAAATAGTTTTTGAGACAATGAAGGCATCCTTTCTGTGTAAAAATCCGAAACCAGCTTGATAATGGGAATTTGCTATGTGTACAAGTGTTAACCTACAAAGTACATTTTGGGGGCATGTGTGGTTTTTTTTTCTCTGATGTACTTTGCTTCCATTGTTAGAACTAAATCCATAGTTGGCAATAGGAAAAATTCTTGCACCTTTTGTATTGTAAATCTAATAACCATACCAAACCTGAATGAGTGCCAGTAAAGGCAGAGTGTCACTGGACAAAGCAATTTTTCAGTTCTGCACTTCAAGGAGAGATAACCGAGTGATGGATTACTTTGTAGAAAGTGGTTGTCACCTGGTTAAATTTAGGGTGAAATTTCTCAACAAAGTGGAATTCAGGACTGACAGACAAAAGTTTGTGAAGGTGTAAAGGAAGTGGGGAGACATGCTTCATAGCAAAGGTGCCACAGAAGAAGTTTGGCTGTGGGAGAGGAGGTGCGATTCTCAGAAACTCTACCTATGAGAGAAAAAAGTGCAGTTCTGAGCAGGTGAAGCTGAAGTCCAAGATCAGGACTGTTGAGGCAGAAAAATAAAGCTAGGTTTTCTTTTGTCTATTACTATCTAAAACACCCTTTTCCTTCAGAAAGTCATGTTGATGGGAAATTTCAACAAGCTCAGCCTGGTTAATTTGAGAGAAACATTGGCACCTTCCGTGCCTGTTACTATGCCCAGTCTTCTACCACTTCAGGCAATGATGCCAGGGATATTTGCTTAGAAATATGTGAATTGCTGTCCTCTGTATATCTTGACTATGAATGATGCATTTGGAATTAACTTTTACTGGAACATCTCTGGCAAAAATTTCTCTCCCTATGACACACATATCATCTGCCCAGTCCATGATACTATGCAAAGGATGCTTGTATATAGTATTTGTTCTTTAAAGTACTGTTCTGGCAGTGTCACTCTCCATATACTATTTTGAATGCTCCTCTATTGCAGCAATGTTACGTTCAGATAGTGTGGTGCTGAGTGTCAAGTTAAAAGAGACAAATAAGCAAATTAATTATTCTTGGTCATTATAAAATTCTGCCTTTAGTTCTTCACCAGGGCAAAATAAAGGTTCACAGAATTCTTTACAGAGTAAAAAAAAGTCCATATATTTTATGAGAAAGCATTTTCCACTTTGAAAACGTTAAAAAATAAATACTTGCATTAAACCTGGCTTAAGGTTTATAACATATGACAGTCTTTAAAAGAGGAATATATCTGGAGGTTTTTGTGACTTTATAAAAATACCTAAGTTACACATACTGACAGTGCTGCACATTAGATACTCTTGTCTTGGAATGTAATTGCCTTAAAGGTATAAAGGAGGCTGAGTCTAATAATTCCCTCAGTGTGTCTATTCTCCATTTCTTTTCCACAGAGGAATATGGAAGGTTGTGGTATCATCAAAGAAGCATGTGCTGGGAGAGGGAAGAGCTAATCCTTAAACAGTTGTGCCCTGCATCTCAACTAAGGCATGAAAATCTTGCAAAAGTATTTCCTGAAATCTTACGTACACTATATCCCTTAACCTATTAAATGCTATAATTGTTGCACTGAGATAAGAGATACTTCCAAAGTAATCCATGCTGGGTGGCCCTAGGTAACAAACTCTTTATTAATATCCCAGAGTTGTGCCATGTACTGATAGTGATGGAAATTTGGCAAACCAACACTACTTCTGTCAGATGAGTGAAACAGCCTCTTCACTGAAGATTGGATGACAGATAGATATACACGTCATTGTACTAAGGAAATCTGAAAGATGACTTATGATTAGGATGGTGGCTGAGAGAGACAACAAGAAGAAGATCAGAGGTCAGTGAGTACTTTCTCATTCAGACACTTTTACAGACATATAAGTAAATCTGAAACGTCTTTCTCTTACAATCCATATTGCCAATATGGGTTGTCTGCAAAATTTTTTTAATTTAGATTATTAACAATCGACACTGGTTTTGAGTTTGTGCAAATGATTTGGGGTGGTGGACTAGTTTCATAGAATCTCTGCAGTCTGTTTCACATGGCTGGTATGATTTTCCATACTGCATAAATGGAAAAGTGTGAGATAGAATTAAAATTACTTGCTTAAGTGGGAAAAATAGAAAACGTACGTGGTAACTGGTATTTATTTTTGTGACTAGTTAAATTCTTTAGAAAATACAATCTTAGTTGTCCTAAAACTAATCATAAATTTGAGTTAACAGTTAAAGTCTGTCAGAATAACATGGGAGGAAGAATAATGTGGGAACTTGAACTCAGGAAACAACTTTTACTCAGCAGCACAGCGGGATGCAGCGTTTGCTCATATTCAGGGTAATTTGGGAGTGACTATTTCAGATGAAACAATTTTATTTTCTTCTGACTCACCCAGGCAAGGTCTCTGCTACTAAGCTACCCAGGGCTAGGTAGTTTTCATCTGCCATGAATAATGTCTTATTTTTATATCATCACTTGAGCATTCAAGTGCTGCAGCTGTTAGGATAGAGGATGATTACTCTTCCATCTTGGTGGAAAACCATGCAGGAGACTCTGACACTTGGTGATTGGGTCATTCAGTGAAGACATAGTCTTGGATTATTTCCCTGTGATAAATCAGTCAGAAGGTGTCTTTGAGCTTGGATGTCCTGCTGATTAGATAGCTCTGATTACTAGAGTTTTGGGGAGGTAAGTGCTGTTGAGTCTCCTTCCTGGAGCTGTTTCACTTCATGAAGCAGACACTAAGATGGTGTTCTGCTTACAACAAACACATGGAGCAATATTGTATGGGATGCACTTAACCCCAGTCTGGCCCAAGCTGTGGGTCTTGGAGATGTGTCTTCAAAGACCACCTAGAACTGAGAAGAGAAGACTTTTAAATCCAGGACTGCAAAATACCGGGCCCTGTTCTGCTAACAGGTAAGAGAAGAAATCATGTCTCAAGCAAGTTTTGTGAATTTGTCTCTCACTTCAGATGGAGGGATTGTTTGCTCATTTTTGGTGTCCAAAACACTCTTATTCTCTGTTAAAATATAGTAATATGCACTGAAAAAAAAAATTTTTTTTTTTCTTCTTCTAGAGATGAAGAGCTGAAAGTCATTCCAAAAGTTCTGAAATAAGGTGTGTTTTCTTTTCTTTGTTGGCTGACCTGAGAAATCAATTATTCACACTGTCTGCTTGTAGGGGCTGCCCCAGCTCTGAGTAGTGTAGGGAGATAGATGATGAGTCCCAGTGAAGTCATTGGCATCCTAGTACATATCAACTGCTGTGAAAATCCCACCATGCCTGAGGTCAGTGGCATCACTTCTTTTGTGAAGCATTTCTTCACGTGCTTTCAGTCCACTCTTGCATGTTGCGTTTTTCTAAGACAGAGTAGATCACAGGAGCTAAATATTAGGGAAAATAACACACCAGTGCACAAAGGCTTTATAAATGTATTGACATCAGGGCACAGACAGGACTGTTCGGCAAGGGAAGTGAACAGAGGGTGGTGGTGAGGCAGGAAGGGACAGTGACCTTCAAGGACACTGTATCATGGCAGCCCTGCAAGGCCAGCAGAATAAGGAAAGGGACTGAGGGTGGTCCAAGAGCCCAGTAGCCACCCGACATGTCCTTAGTGATGTCAGACAGCTCAGGGCAATTCAGGGTCACTGGTGCACTCAGAGCTCTGAGACTTGCCACAGCTCTGTACCATGGTAGACCTTGTTCTTGTGAACAAAACTTATGACCATCAATATATTGAGCTGGGTGTCTAAGGTGGCCAGTTTACCAAAGATGAAAATAACTATGAATGAAGCTAGTGAGAGAAAACATTTAAATAAAGACTTATACAAGAATTGTAATTTTTTAATAAATGCTTCTGTAGATGTTCCCCTCCACCCCCCATAATCAAGAAGTTCTGACAGATATAAAAATAAGACTTTAGTATTTTAGTATATTTGTGTTTTTAGTATATTAGTATTTTTTAGTATTTTAGATATTATAAAAATGAAACATTCAGACAAATGAAAAGCTAAGTGTGTTTGTGAAAGATACAGATGTACAGCAGGAAGTAGTAACATTACTAATCATGATTCAAAAAAGTAGATTTATATGATCATAACTCTTTCACGCTCAGACAATCTGAATGATGTGTTAGTATCAGATGGTGAAAGACTATAATTTAAACAGGAGAAGCCAGATGTTATTAGATATTAAGTGCTTGGCCCTCTTTGTGTACTTCACTATCTCCAGGTGTGTGTGAGGGAATCAAAATGCCTCAGGCTGGAATCCAAACCCACCCATGGACTGACTGAGTTGGAGAACAGAGAGCAAAGAGAGATGAATGAACTCCTGCCCTTCCTCATGCTCCTGCAGCAGAGCTGCAGACTTCAGGGGATTACTCTGTGCTCACTTTGCAGTGAACTGAGCTGGGATCCCTGCAGCTGTGAAAACCTTATTCTTGTGTTGGGAGGAAAATGAACCCCCACAGTCAAAAGATGTACTATCTCTGCCAGTTTTCTCCATAATAATGTAGTAGGTTAGAGCACTCAGTTTGGAGAAAAGGATTTTATTCAGAGCTCTCCTCATCATGACAGGGTCCTACTCACACCTTCCATCATTCTGGAGAGTGTAATCTGAGATGCCAATTATGTCGAATTGCCTCCAGTAGTGTTTATGAATTCACAATCAGCGAAAAAACACAATTTAAGCACACCTGGGTGTAAATGAATAGGGAAGTAGTCCCAAGAGCAGACTATAGCTCAGAGTTCCCTCCAAACACAGGTCAGCTGCCTACTATCTGTGTTACTAAGTTAATGTTTCTTTTTCTTGCTTTTTCCTCTCCTCCACCTTCCATAAAGGTTTCATTTCTTTCTGAACTCTGACAGGTGAAAAGATCCTACTCCCTGGAACAATCTCCCCAACATTCTGACAAGTTTGTATTCTGGAGCTAACACTGGAAGGATAACTCTTTTTTTTTTTTTTTTAGGAAACTAGGAAGCATAGCACTGTCTACACTTGGTGAAGCAGCACTTAGTGGATCCCAAAGCACACATCCAAAGAGTTGAACATGACCCACCTTCCTATACAAATAATTACTTCATTGTGCATTGTGTCATTTGTTCTCCTAGTGATCTTCTCTCATGCCTCTATCATGGCCTTGTTTGCCAATCATTACCAGCACTACGTGTTTAGGTCAAACTATATTTCTTTGAGTGCTATATTTGGTTGTTTTCTGGTCCCTATGCTCAGCACACACTTGAATGTTGATCATTATCAATACCATGTGTTCAGTTCAAGCTATATATCTTTGAGTGCTATATTTGGTTGTTTTCTGATCCCTATGCACTATTTTCACAATAGCACATATGTTTTGTGTAGCCCTCTGAAGAAATGCAGACATACAGCTTGTTAGGCTATTGTCTAGCTGCTAATCAAGTAGCAATTCTCAGATGCCCTTTGGTAGCAGAGCTACAATAACTGAGCTTCCTAGTTTTCAGGTCTTTACAGTCTGTGACTTTACCCTCCAGTGATGCTGGCCCTGGGCCTGCTGAGGGAATCTGGGTACACGAAAGAAAAATAGTGTGAGGTTGCTTGGATTGTTTAATGATTGTAATCTTCAATAAGGTTTTATGAACTGACCAGTGCTTCATGAGCACACCATAAATGCTCTAATGAATTAAAACTAAATATTTACATGAGACAAGGAATTAGATATGAGTGAATAAAAAAGCCTATTAAACCACATGGACAGTTCAAAGATTTGGTAATTTTCAGATAAAACACCAAAGGGTTAAGGATACCAGTTAAAATCTGACTCTTGTTAATGGTGATTAGATATTACTACCACCTGATTGCTACCTGGGAGACTGAGGTGAAATAAGTCCAGGATTGCTTTTGTGTTTATGAGTAATTCTGGAGTGGAGATTTTCAGATTCTTGTAATCTTTCCAGTAGGTCCTCAGCAGAAAGATGAAATTTTAGATTATTTTTGTCTGTCAGTGTTCATTTAATTTTAGATTGGGATGTGTTAGACATGGGAAAGCTTGTGTTTCTATGACAAATTATATTTGTGTTTTAATGATTAATACAGAATCTGAGATTCAAAAATGTATCATTTTAAGGGAAAGGAGAAAAGTCCCATGAAAAAAATCTGAAATCCTCAAGAAAGTTTATATGAAGCATAGACACACATGGAAAGTTAAAGAAGGACCAGAAGACTTAGTGAAACCTGCTTATAAGAAACCTTTGACAGCAGAAGAAAATTACTTGAAATATTTGAACCCTCAGTAATTAAGAAACCAAGTCCTCAAACAAGTAAGCTGTGAAGGATACAGGCATTACACAATCAAATTTTATCTGAGTTACAAAGAAATTACATTAAAGCGGGTGGAGATTGACTCTCACTTTGCAAAAAAACTGATGTTTAGTGCTGTCATAGCTGAGAACAAATTTCAAAGTCAAAGACAGCTGCATTCAGCTGCAGCCAGTCTAACAAGTTGCTAATATGTCTCCCAGCTAAAAAGCTGCCTATGTGACCCTGTACTACACTTAGCAGGAAGTTACCTTAGTCAAGAAACTACTCCAATGTTTTGGAGTAGTGTTATTTTCTCCTTTTGAAACTACTACTGATTCAGCAGGGTTGTGATTAAGCAAAGGAAGCAGGTAGCATTGGAATACTGGGTACTGCTTTGGTTCCTTGACTTATGAAAAGAGAAGTGGGTTTCAACCTCCAGCTTCTGTTCACACTGTGAGGCTATTTAACACATTAAATGCTCATTTGCTAAATACATGATGGAGAAAGAGTTGAATGCAGAGCTGCTTGGAGCGAAGCCTTTGTGCCATATGCAGCAGTGTAAGACAATCTACATGGAATAATGGGAAAGGTAAGGCTAAAGAAGAATTGGCCTATTTCAGCTTCCTTATGGAGAAAGACATGCTTAGAACTTTCATTAGGACTGACTTTGGATTTGGTTTTGGCTTACAGCCTTATATGCTGGACACTGGTAGAGGGCGTGGAGAGAACTGAATGCCCAAGAAGAGCCTGAAGAAACCAGTAAGTTTGGTGAGTGAGGTATGAGGAGTTGCCTTCAGCTGGAAGAAAGCCATCTTTTCACTCCATCACACAGTGGTAAGCCACCAACTGTAGCTAAGTGCCTTATGCATAGTAGCCTTTCACTGGAAAAGTAAGCAGCAGTTTGTTGTGTGATAGTTACCCATCCGAAGGCCTGGAGCCAGTTTCTGTCTGATTGGGAAGGTCTTCAACCCAAGTTTTCCATCTCTCTGATGAAGGCTATAACCAGGAAGTACCAGCAAGTTATTGTTTCCTCTTGGCTGTTCCTGATTGATACAGGCTATATAAGTATTCACTGGAGCAGAGACTGCACTGGTGCAGGTCTCCCAGGTGAGTCTTCCAACTACCGAACTACAAAATTTCTCTACCTCTCTCTCTGGCCTAATGAATATTTAAGATATGATAGTGATGATGGCCATAGAAAATCCCATGAGAAAATTAATTCTGTCTTCATAGCAGGATTTGAATAGTGTGCCGTAAATAAAGCATTGGGGCCACACACTGAACGTGGAGGATAAAAGAAAATGTTGAATAGCTTACTCATTAAGTGAACACCATCCAGCATGAGTACAGAATGAGGCAAGAACTGTGTGGAAAAAATAGTATGTCATCAAGTAATTAAAGACTGTGGCACAATGCATATGTATAAGGGACTGAATTAATGTTTTCAGGAACTCTTAATTTTGGCATTTACTAGCACTGGAGTGCTTGACTTTGCAATCTGAGCAATATTCTTTTAGTGTATCTTTTTGTGTAGATATGTTTGACATAAAAAGGAACTGAGGGAGCCTCACAAACCCTTAAAAAGCCTATTCCTTTTTACTCTACCACAATTGCATCTGAATGAGAAATTACGGTAGCTGGCTGAAAATCATAATCAAACAGTGAAAACCTAGTGTAGTTGATAATTATTACCATTGCATTTCCTCTGTAGGAATTATTTTCCTCATTTTCATTCCAAGCATTCTCTACTTCAAACTTTGCAGACTAACATGTAATGAATGCTACCAACAGGAGGTTTTTACAAAAACCTCTACTGCTATAGCTGAAGTTAAAGAAGGAGGGGGTGAGGGCATTTAAAGGGTGAGGTTTTGAAAGGACAGTTAGAATAGATGGCTACATAATAAAAAGTAATGATGGGAAATTTTGCCTGCTGTTCTGCTGATGGATTTGCCCATGAGCAGATTGGAATATTTTAAAAACATACTCGTTATTCAAAATCATTTGTCAAGGGTCAAATTCTTTCCTGGTTACTCATATTGAAGCAAGAAAACCTGTCTGTGGAACAAGCTGCTGCTGTGTGTGAATAGACTTGAGGAAATCTGTTCCCAATTAATTTATGGAAATAATTCTCCATTTCATAAGCAACTCTTTGTGTGTGTTTGTCATTCAGAATGTGAATGGTTTTGACTGATCTTTTAAGTAATGTGGCATGTTACAATGTGTCACAACACATTGAACTGGGTTTCTAGTACAAATATTTGGCTATATTCTGCAGTAATTTTATTTCTATGATTGTTTTCCGATGTTCACAGATAGCTGCACTTTTCAAATGTTCTCCCCCTTCCCCCTGGAAACATTTTCCTTAAAATAATCAGAGAAAGTAAACACAGTAAGAGCTGAAGTGAATTAATTTTACCATCCATAAGAACATGTGTGATTTTTATTTGGAGGGGGGCACTGTTTGCCTAGTACTATTGATTAATGACCAAGGAAAGGATTACATTTAGTAAAACATATGAGAATAGTCAGACAGAAAAACCACACATGATATTGCTAAATTCTCTAATGGTTTTATAGTGAAAAGATAATGGACATATAAAAACTGTATTACGCTGTATAAAACACTTCTTGTATTGATTTTTTGAAGCCTTTTATATTTTGGTAGCTTGCCAAAGAGTCATTGTGGCACAATATTTCTCTTAGTCTGTATTACACATTTGTTTCCAATTTAGGAAAAGTACTTTTAAATGTGACTTTTGGGTGAATTAAGACACCCAAAGAAGTGTCATTAAGAATTCTTGAAATCCTGCAGAAGTTCTGAGAGTTTTCAGAGCCTTTTTGAAATGGAAGAACAACAGAGACTAAAATTGGGTACTTTTTTTATCTCACACTGAAATAACTAACTCAAAGAGTGGAGGTATGTTCACAGCCTGTCCAAAACATACAGCCTACAAAGAACCCATATACATATTTTGTTTATTAGCTGAGCTGAGTACTACGTTTCTCCTCATTTCTTTCTAGACTAGTTTTGTAAAGCTATAACCAGGAGGGAGTTAGTGAGACCTAGTTTGTATAGTTACAGGTCAGTTTGGGTTTAGCAGCCACATTGTCTACATGAGGATGTTTTCCTTGAGGAGTAAAAAGGGTTATTAGTAATTTTGGAATTTCAGGACAAGCTATTGCTGCCAGACCTGTCAGGGCAGACTCAGAGGTATGGAGTTTGGATGCTTTTCACCTGTACATCCAGATAGCGACAGTAACAATCCTGCTGACTGCATCCACAAGCAGTTTCTGCAGGCTCTTCAGGCCAGTGTGACCTGCTCTTAGGAACAAATACGTATTTCTAAAACACTATTTATTCATATTTAGCCTCTGAAATGTCATATCCTAAGCATCTTTCAGGGATTTATTTGCCCTAATTGTATCTTTGTAATAGAAAGCTATTTATATATATATGTTAGCTGACACATTAAGCTTGGCACAGCTGAACTGGAAGACTGGGCATCTGAAAGTGCCTTTTTTGTTCAGTTTTGGAACCAGCTGTTTTCATTTAGAGTATCCTCTGACTCAAGCTGGTGGCTTTTGTGTTTTATCTGGGAATAAATATATTGGGTTTTTTCATCCAAGAGGGTTTTCGTGATTCTGTCCAATTTGCCACCTTGTTAGAGAAAGACAGGCAGAGATCAATCCATGATCCAAGATTAGGGTGGCAAAGAGTGGCTTGTCTTCACATGGGGTGAGGGCTAGCCCCTCTCTAGCATATTTGTTTTTGGAATAGCCCAAACTGAGCCAGGCTGCATTGAAAAGCAAGGGCCCCCCATTCATTCTTACCTCCTAATCCTCCAGTGCTAGTAGTACGGATGTGCCTGGTTTAGGACCTAAAAAGTAAAAGAGTAGACACTGTACATTAACACCCATGTATTCTGCTTGCAAAGGCTGAGTCAGGCAGCAGGTTTTGAGTGTTGCCTCTCACCTCCCTTGCATCCATGCCTTGCATAAACAGAGCTCAAGAAATGGGCCTATTACTTTTGTGCTCCTGAGGACTACAGATTAACACTGCAGTATCAAGTCACAAATATGCTGAATAAATTAATGAACTTCATTGTGAAATGAAGAATATTCTTTATTGTAATGACTGCTTCCAGTAGAAAAGAAAATTTATCTTTATTCAGAGAGTAGGTGGAGTAAAAGCAAATGAAATTCAACTTTCTCCTACAGCCTTAACAAAGGGAGAATACCTTTGACGTGAAAAGATACTGCAGAATCACAGAGTGGCTGAGGTTGGAAGGGACATCTAGAGGTCATTGGGGCCTACCACCCTGCAAGCAGGATCACCTAGACCCTGTTGTCCAGGACCATCTTCAGATGGCTTTTGAATACTTCCATGGAAGGAGACTCCACAACCTCCCTGGGCACCCTGTGCCAGTAACTGTGCCAGTGCTCAGTTACTCTCACAGTGAAAAAGTGTTTGCTGATGTTTATGAGGAACCTTCTGTGTTCCTCTTTGTGCCCATTGCCTCTTGTTCTGTCACTAGGCACCAAGGAAAAGAACATGACTCCATCCTCTTTGCACCTCCCTTCAGGTATTTATATTCTTTGATAAGATCCCCTTAACCCTTCTCTTCTTCAGGCTAAATGGTCACAGCTTTCTCAGCCTGTCCTTATACCTGAGGTGCTCCAGTCCTTTAATCATCCTTGTGGCTCTTTACTGGACTCTCCTCACCAGTATGCCCATGTTTCTCTTGTACTGTGGAGTCCAGAGTTGGACACAGTACTCCAGATGTGGCCTCACCATGGTTGAGTAGAAGGGAAGGATCACCTCTCTCCACCTAGTGGCAATACTTTCTGTAATGCAGCCCAGGTTACCATTATCCTTCTTTGCACCAAAAGTATGCTGCTGGCTTATGTTCAGCTTGGTGTCCACCAGGATCATCAGATCCTTTCATGGAAATCTGCTTTCCAGCTGAGAGACCACCAAGACGTACTCAGACCTTGGGTTGTTCCTTCCCAGATGCAGGACTTTGTACTCCATGTTGAATTTCATGTGGTTCCTGTCAGCCCGTTTCTCGAGATTGTTGAAGTCTTTCTGTATGGCAGCCTGACCCTCTGGCATATCAGACAGTTCTCCTGCTTTTGTCTCATCAGGAAACTTGCTGAGGGTACACCCTACCCCATCATCCCTATCACTGATGATGATGTTGAACAGGATTAGTTTCAATACTGACCCCTGGGGCATGCAGCTATTTAATGACTAGAATAACTAGACCTTGTGCCACTGATCACCAACCTCTGGACCTGGCCATTCAGCCAGTTTTCAACCCACATCACTCTCTGCTTATCCAGCCCATACTTCACCAGCTTCTCTATAAGGATCTTATGGGAGACATTGGTGATAGTATTTATGATAAAGTCCAGGTAGACAATATCCACTGCTCTCCCTTCATCTACCAGGCCAGTCATTTCATTATAAAATCTTATCAGGTTAGTCAAACATGACTTCCCCTTGGTGAATTAATGCTAACTACTCCTGATGATTTTCTTAATGTGCTTAGAAATGCTTTCCAGGATTAGCTGCTCCATTACCTTGCCAGAGATCAAAGTGACTGGCCTGTAGTTCCCTGGGTCCTCCCTCTTGTACTTGAGGACAGGAGTGACGTTTGCTTTCCTTCATTCCTCAGTTATCTCACAATTGCCATGATCATTCAAAGGTAATTGAGAGTGGTCCTGTAATGACATTGACTAGATAGATCCCTCAGCACTTGTAGGTGCATCCTATCAGGGCCCATGGACTGACGTTTGTCCAGTTTGTTTAGATATTTTCTAAACTGATCATCCACCAAGGGTACCTCTTCCTTGTTCTAGTCTTTCCCCCTGGTCTCTGGGATTCCTGATGGCTGGTATTGCTAGTACAAACTGAAGAAAAGAAGGCATTCAGTACCTTGGCATTTTCCATGCCCTGTGTCATTAGGGCCGCTGCCCCATTCATTCATCAGTGGGCCCACATTTTCCCATGTCATTTTGCTACTTACATACTTGCAGAAGCTCTTATTGTTGCCTTTGACATCCATGGCCAGATTCAATTACAATTGGGGTTTGGTTTCCCTAACTGCATTTCTCCATGTTCAGAGAGCATCTCTGTTGTGGGTTACCTGTCCTTGCTTCCACCTTATGTGTACTTTATTTTTGTATTTGAGTTTTGCCAGAAGTACCCTGGGTATCCATGCAGGACTTGTTGGGATGGACTGCTCTTTATATTGGAGGAAGTGATCCTTGAATATCAATAAGCTTTCTTGTATCTCTTTACCCTCTAGGGTCTTATCCCATGGGAGCCTTATAGGCAGATACCTGAATATGCTTTGCTAGTATCCGTGCAGGGACTAGCCTTTCTTCTAAATCATGTCTATTATACCAAATGTGATGATTTGCAAGCCTGCCTCTGCTAGGACAAAAGTGGAATATTTTGTGCTGGTTGCTGAACAGCCATTCACCACAGTGTTTCCCAGCCTTCCTTACTCTAAAACCTGATGTCTCAGAAGTAAATATTTCTCTAACACAGACCGACTCCCTGCATCTGCAACTGTAAATGGAACAGAGAGGTGATCATCCTTTGGCCTTGCAACCGTAACAGTTCTCACTCATGCAGCTAAAATTATCCCCCAAACCAGGCTGGCTGTACCCAGATATCTGTTGGGAATGGCTGCAGAGTGGTGCTAATTTCTTAATAGTGTTGTGAAAGGAAAGCTTCTGCTTCCAATTTAATATGCTTGGGCCCATGCCCCAGTCCTCTCTTTTACTGGTATTGATGTATCCATGCAGTTTGAGCAGTTGTTTTCCCCAGGGAAAAAGTTTCACATAATTTGCTGCTGCATGAATTTGTCTTTTTGCCTCTGGCTTTGTAAAAGCACCTAGAACTTAAATCATGCCACAGCATTCAGTCAGCCAGCCCAGACAGCAGTCATTTGAAACCTTGGTGTCCCACTGCCCCCAAGTCTTTAAAAGCTGGAAGTTGGTCTGGGAATGGAAATTGATGGTATATTTTAATAGAACAAGAACAACTGTACTTAATTTTGAATTTAAAAAAGAGTGAACTGTTTGTTTAAGAAGGGGTTTGAAACCTTTTCTGCATTTTATTTTATTTTTTTTAATTTTATTTTATTTTAGATAAAGGCAAGCCAAGCTGTTGTTCTTAAGCACAGTACTTTTAGGAGCGAGCTCTCACAGGAATGAAGAGTTACTCCCCAATGCTTAAGTGTTATTCTGTATAATTATGGATATTTTCCCCTTCCAAAAATATATTTTTTTTGAGAAGCTGACATTTCAAAGGCTTTCAATTCTGTGTGTCACTATCAAATAATCTTTTTTGTACTTGGCTGTTTATTATTGGATTGCAACAACGATAAAGCTCTAGGGGTTTTGTCTCCTTTGGTATGTTAATTAGCTATTTTCCCTTTGATCTTTTTCTTACTGAAAAGAGTGAAAAGCTATCTCGGTAGGGAATCTTACTGATGTACATTCATCCCCTCATCTCCATAATCTGAGGATCAGAGGGAGACAACAAATTTCACTGCTGAGTGAGGTTGCTATAGGCCTTAGTTATAATGTACTTGGTTTCTAAATAATCCCACCACCATTTATATATGGAATATTGAAGAGAAACCTCTGAGAAAAAGAAATGCAAAAATAAATTAATTTTAAAATGTGAACTACCTTCTTTAATTTAACTTTTTCTTGAATTTTTAAGCTCATGCATATGCCACAAGCTCTTTCTTTCTTGTACGCCTCTACACAGTTTTCTTTTTTTTTTTTCTCTTCTCTCCTCCTTTTTTACCGTTGGCTTTTGATATGTTTTCTGTTCTCACAAAAATAAAATATTGAATGATCTTTTATTAATATTATGAGTATTAAATGTTAGAATAGCTTTCCTATGGAAGTTATGAAAGGCCTGTAACTTGGGATAGTAGAAAGTGGTGGGGCAGGACTGTGGAGTGATGGGGAATACACAGACAAAAGCTTACACATATGCACATACACATTATATGTGTGTATTTCTGTCTCTTAAAATCCTTCAACAAAAGTTGTCATCCTCATATAGCACTTCTTGAAAAACCTGAAATAAAAGCACTTCAGTGAGAGGCAGAAGCAGATAGATCTGCCTCACTGGGGGTGTCCAGCAGTGGCAGTTTTGTAGGCAAGATTATCTACTAGAGACTTTCCAAACAGTTTCTTTGAGCCAGTTTATCTATTTTTACAGGCAACCCTGCTGTTGAGATTCTTGTGTCCTGCAGTGTGGGATGTGATCAGATCTTGATGTTCACAGTGGAAACATCTACATTTGAACTGGTCATGTAGACTCCCTTGGCAGTCAGTGAAGGGAAACCAGCACTTACAGAGCAAGAATGATACCATTTAAAAGAAGATATTTAATATAGGTCAGGTAAACTGTGCCCTAATAGTAGCCATTTCTCTACAGTGGCCAGTTCATATCTGTATCAAACTGATAATGGTCTTTTCTGAAATGGGAAAAAGTCTTCCTTGCATACATATGTTACATTGCATGTGGAAGGGTCAAGAGGACCTAGTGCAGAGGACCTAAGGTACTCTTGCTAGTATACAACCATTGGTGGTGTTGCAGCCCACCATAGTAATGTATCACCTGTGTGCATGCACAGGAAGAGATGCCAGGCTGCTCACACAGTGCAGGTGCATCACTTCCTGAGAGATGCAAAACAGTATTGACATTCCCTTGGTGTGAACCCAGGGGTCAGAATTCAGCCCATTAACTTGCAACAAGTTCATCTCAGTTGTTAAAAGAACGGTAGCTAATGCAGTCTGAGGTGCCCAAAGGAATCTCAGAGAGCCATATGGGTCTGGCTGGCTGCATAATTTATGAAAGGCACATGTTCTTCTGGAGCAGCTGGAGGTCCTATGGCATCTTTTATGGCATTTAGGCAGCTGAATGGTACTCTAAGAGTAGAATTTAATGCCACATTCAGACACTGAAATTTATGTGTCTGTGTGAAAGTGAGGTGTCTAAGCTTCCATTACAGTTGATGAAGATCTAGTCAATGCAGTAGAGTCTAGAGAGCTAATAGTCTTGTTCTAAAAGAAACACCTATGTGTGACCAGCTGATTTCATATGTGTAATATTCTTCTACACTCTGGACTTGAATTCCATCCCTGCTATGTAAAAGTCCAATTCACATGTCTACATTAATGTACCTATTGCAGTTTGAGATGTTCTTGGGTTAGGGTACATTTGGCTTGTACATTTGGTTTGTACTTCTGGCTACTAGCTCTTGTTCTGGAAGGGCATAGGTCCTTTGTCATATCTGACAACCCCATGTGGATATTGCTGGTACACTATGACACCTGAAATGTCACTAGCTGCCTGAATGTATGCAAGTGACTTGAGCAGTAAAAGCCTGCTTTTTTGTGAGCTCAGTTGTTCCCCTGAAAATATCTCTTTCTCTTCATTGACTACAAAGGAAGATTAGTTCAGATATTGAGACATCTGTGGCAGATCTCTAGATGTGGTCAAGTGAAACCAATTTCTGGTCTCCTGGGCACATGCATCACAAATATGCCTGGGAGTCCTGTTGTTCTGAAGGTAGCAGTACATTGTTTCCCTAAAGCTCCTGCACAATATATCTTCTGTGCTGGTGCTTCTGACACAGAATTATAAATGAATGAAAATCCTGTTGGAGCGGCTCTGGAGTGATTTCAGTGCTTATGCCTCATCAATGTTCTTGACCTTATCAATGTTTATAAATACATAAAGGGTGAGTGCCAGGAGGATGGAGCCAGGCTCTTCTTGGTGATGCCTGATGACAG
>JANHGN010013387.1:0-64348 GCA_024605025.1 Megaceryle maxima
GGAAGGAAGGAAGGAAGGAAGGAAGGAAGGAAGGAAGGAAGGAAGGAAGGAAGGAAGGAAGGAAGGAAGGAAGAAGGAAGGGCAGAGGAGAGTGTTCTTGGAAAGGTAAAGAAAGGTATGTAACTAGTGGAGGAGAAAAAGCAACACTTGATGTATTTGAGGTATTTTCAGCCTCGAACAATAAACTAGAAAACTCGTGAAAGGTGGACAGAATGACAACTTGTAAGCACAGGAACTTAAAGGAGTATATCTTCATGAAACTGTGAAGTCTCCATCTTCAGGTCCCCCAGAGTCTCTGGGTGTTTGGCCAGCAAGCTGGTGATGAGACATCTCAGCAAGGTCTGCAAGTCACTGCTTGGTTTCACTCAGTTATGAGTGAAACACACAGTAGAGCAGGCTGGGAGAGGAGACACTTGGTTGCTGATCATTCAACTACCAGTTTCACCACTTTGGTAACAATCAATGTTGGGATGTACGTGAGAGATGACAACGTGACATTTCTGACCAATCTGCCACCCTGAAATGTGGAGATGGTTCTGCAAGAGTCAAAGAACAGCAGAGCTGCAGAAAAAAAACCCTCTTCTCTACAAACCTCCACTGAACCAAATCAGAAAGAGGACAGAGAGAGGTCAGTCCAGGAAAGAGAAGGCCACAAAATGGCATGTGACGCCCTCCAACTTCTTCATGGATTCACCTGTAGTTACTGGGGAGCTCTGCCTGATCACAAGTCAGAAAAATCTGTTCAGGCCAGGCCATGTGGGGTGCATCAGTCTGCAGACAATTTGCCTGCCCTGCAAAAAAAAAGAGAAATGTTCTTGGGAATTGAATAAGTACAGTATGAAGCTCTAAGTGCAGGTCACTACTAAACTTTATGAGACAGTACTCACTAGAATACCAGCAAGCCCTGGGAGTGGGACTTTGTACATGAATACTTTGTCCTATGAACATTAAAATAAATCTGCTCTATCCTACAGCTACCACAGTGAATGTCATACAAGGCTGCACTGTCAGGGACAGGACTGGATGACATAGCTGACTTCAATTCTCTCATTTCTGTGGTCCTAGGAAAATGACCTACCACTTAGAAGATACTTAACTGCAGTGATGTCAAAGCATCTACTGAGATACATCTCTGCTGCATCTCCTTATGGGAATCCACTAATATATACTAAAAGAAAGATTCTAAGAATTTTACTAGATAGATGCATTGATGCAAAATTGATGTAAAAACATCAGTTTCTTCCAACTCTTTGAGAAATCAACTGACCAATCTCACTGATCAACTGATCTGACCTCCTTCTTTGCTAATCCAAATTCATACCTGACTTTTGGTTTAGATAATGTACAGACCACATGAAGGCCTATAATCTCAGTCCAGCATTTGGACAAAGCCAAGAGCTCAAAGTGAACAGAGCGTCCAAGAGAATGACACATTTATAAACACAGTTTGACACCACTGACTGATTTGGCCACAGTACAACACTGGGCTAAATCTGATCTTGATCTAAATTGAGGGCTGCTAGATCTCCCTTAATCTGGAAGTGATTCCTTTTCTTAAGGGTCAAAATTCTAAACTCACTGCCCATAAACCCTGCAGTTATTCCCTTTGAAAAAACAAACACAAAACAAACAAACAAACAAGCAAAAAAGCAAAACAACCCACAAAAACACAATCAAAAGAAAAACCACAGAGAACAAATACTCCCTTTGGAGTGTACAGAACTGGAAGGACTGAAAGCAGCAATTAAACCACAAAACAAATAGCATCATAAACTCCACCCTGGATGATCTTTCCCTACGCCCCCTTTTCACCATCGCTTTCCCTCTGCCCCTGTCCATCAGGCCATAAAGCACAAGGCCAAAACCTCACCATGTGCACCGGCGCAAGCTGGCATAGGTGTGATGCAGTTTGCCAAGCCTGCCTCCTTCTAACTTTATCACCAACTTACCTCCTCTGGATGCCAGGGACTGTGTGCCTGATGTCATTGCTCAGACATCCTCGGGATGATTTGCTGCCATTGGCAAAGACCTATAAATTCCTTATGGAAATGAGTCCTCCAGCTTCTGAGTGTAATGTTGCTATCCTTAGCATTTTCCCAGAAGGCTAAAGTGCAATGAGCACTGGTTTTGTGGTTGTTTTTCAGCTAATGGAATAAATTGCAAAACAGACATGTGAGAGACCTGTGATCTTAGATCAATCTCCAAAGAATGGGCTTTGCTTGTTGAAGTAACCAGGTGATCAAAGCAAGGCTGAATGTCCAAAAGTTCAAAGGTTAGAACTGGGATGACCAGTCCCACATAAATAAAAGTCGTATGATGCTACAGGATCTTTGAAGTACTCACAGTGGATGAAGTCTTGAGCTTCATCTTTCCTTTAAACTTATTTGTGTCACATAATCTATTGATTTACAAGTGCTGAGGAAAAGAAGTGCCAAACGCCCCTGGGAGCTAAAAGCTGTCATATGGACTCCAGTAATTTCTTGCATCTTGTGGAAGATTTTCCACTTGGCAATAAACAAGGCCTTGTAAAATGAAGCCAGGTTTTGTGACATGCAACCCATAACTTCAAATGGAGGTCAGGATACCTGACATGGTTAACTTCATATAGCAAGAAGCTCAGAGAAAGAATAGGTCAGGACACATTTGATGAGGTGTCAGAGAAGTGCTTATGAGGCTCAGCTTTATTTAAAATCTGGATTTTAAATGAGCCACATGTACAATGTGAGTGTTACTACCTGTACCATTCCCAAATCTTCTCTTACAGACTATCAAAGCCTTTGCAATGGCCATAAAAGTGAGTTCTATACAAATTTATAACAACTTTGATCCATTCATTTCAGCTGAGTTCCATCTGACTGACCCCAACACAAGAAAAAGAGACAGTCAGAGCAGGTCTTTCAGCCCTATTCAGAGAGTGTTCTCAGTTTGGTCACCGTGTAACGTTCAAATTTCTGTGCATGTCTTTCGTAACTCTTACAACCAAAACTGCAGAGGGCAAATGGGCTGGGTAGAGACCACTGACACCAGACAACCATTGCTTTCTGGGTAGCTGTAGAAGATGTGAAGCACACTTGTAAGAACTGAGGTGATTGAATACCTTATTAGGACTGGAAGCTCCTGAACAGCACTGTTTCTGGTTGGCCTCTCCTTGGGAGGGAGGTGGCAGAAAGAAAGGAGGGTGAATCCAGGACAGCTGAAATGGAAAAAATATAGTACACAGAAACAGAAAGTGAGTAAATTCTCCTCAGTTGAGAGAATATAGATAGAAGGACCCAAGAAAAGGGCAGGGGAAAGGCTTTTCAGATAGTGATGTGGCTGGTAACACAGGAGGGTGGTAAGGCAGGACATTGTCTCTCACCAGTTGATTTCTCCTGTGCTCAGAAGTGCAGGTCTTGTAAATGAAGAGATTTCTTCCAAAGATACTTGACTCCAAGACAAACGTTATCTCTCCAGATATGCTTAGATTGATTTTAGACATGGCACTAAATGAAAGACTCCAAGAATGCCCACCTATTTGGACCACCAAGTGCAGCAAGGCACCAACTCCTGATGCAGGGAGCACATGTACTGATAGGAATTCACTAGTTTGCTGAGTATTAAGCATAGCTTTGAATGACATCAAGAGGATTTAAAATATCTGACAATAGCCACATAAGCATTCTCACACCTTAGACTCCATCAAGCACAGTTAGGTGATGTCTGAACTGTCCTTTGGGCACTCTGTGAGCTAGAAGATGGCTCTGAGCTGTACCAATACTTTAAAAAAATCTGCCTGGGGCCATATATACCCAAATCTGTCAGCTTTCAGACAATTACAAACTTGTTTCCTTGCTTGCTAACACTTTCAGTGTGCATGTGTGCATGTATGAGTATGGATGTTTATATTCAAAAGTATATATAGCTGGTAGCAAACTAGATCCTGTTACATACGTAAATTCATAACAATGTGTTAAGGTAAAAGAGGAAAATAAGGGGAAGTCAATAATTAGACCTTTGAGTTTAACTTTACTTCCTAGGCACTGTTAAAGCAAATACACATGCTTAGTGTACACTGAAATCTACTTAAAGATGAACAGTATCCAGAATGGATTTGCTAAGTTGTGTCAAACCAAATTATTTTTCCTCCTATCAGCACAGCAGTTTTTGTGAACAGCAGTAGATGCCGACGTCAGCATATTTTGCCACTGCTTCTTTCTATCAGACTTGAGAAGCATAACATAATTTAAAACTTCCAACAGTACACGTGCAAAGCCAGAAAACACTTCTCAGTGATGTGAGTGATATTCTATCGGCACAGAAGAATAAATGAAAGAGAGTTCCATGCGCTCCTCTCTGGAACTCACTATGTTTAGAAATATCTTGGATTACAGAGTAGATAATGTACTTCTGAAGTGTACAAGCAGTGAAAGGCTGAGAGGGATTGCTGGAATGCTTTAGAGAACAGGGTTAGAAGGCAGACATCTCCATAAATGAAAGAGATGACCTGGAGGAATGATAACTGAAGAAGGTACAAGAGACATCTGCAGAGCCTCGGGGTTACTCTGCAGTTGCCCATTCTCTGACAATTTACGGCTAAACAAAGGGTTACATTTTCTAATTTGCTTGACTCTGTGGAAGTTACAGAGAGGTGCAATATCATGTTCTGCATCTTAGGAAGAACCAATTTATTAATGGAAGTGAAAATAGCCTAGGAACTTGCAACAAGATGCAAAAAGTACAGAGTTCCTGTATTTAGGGGCTGTAACACAGTGTTTGTAATTATAAATAGCAATAATCTCCAGATAAGTAGCTCACTTGGATGACTGATGACATGACTGCAGAGGGTATCAGGTTTTTGGAATGAGAATGAAATGTTAAAGAGTCTCAGATCTTAACACAATGTTCACAATAAAGGTAATCCTGGCAGGGGCAGTGATGTTCTTTACCATCCCTAACCATGTTAATCTCCTGAAAAAGCAAAATAGAAACAGAGTGAAACTTCAGAGTGAAAACATACATGGAATTGAGTTCAGCATTCAGAGACTGTGTGAACATGCCAAAAGTATTAATTCTTCCCTTGCAGCAGTGGGAGCAGAAAGGTTTGTTCCACAGGCTCCCAGCCAGGTTGGCTCACCATCGGCCAAGGGGAGACAAGAGACAGAGTGACCTCCTGCCAGCGGACTCTGCAGTCCCAGCACATGAATGAATTGTAACAGCTGCCACTGGAACACAAAGTGGTTGCATTTATCATGAACAATAAGGGAATAAAAAATCCCTGACAAAGACCCGGAGAAATGTATAGCACCCAAAAGTTGCCATCCAGAAGCACGTGCTATGATGACACCTCCCTTAATTACAGTAAGGACCCTCCATTTAGCACCACAATTACAAAGCCAAAAATGTTCCTGAAGAGTCTTGTGTGCTTTGCAAGAGAGAAAAAGTTTTTATGCATTGTGTATCTGTTCCCTGACATTATCTGTGCTCCCAGAGTTTACAACAAAAGACACTAGTTCTCTGTGTGTATAATAGTTCCATAAAAAAAAAATCTAAAAAAATACCTATTACAGTAGGTGTGTTACTGATGCATTTTACCATCTGAAGAGGCTGATCAATGATGGACAGACACAATGAGAAAGGTGAGGTCACAAGAAAACCTATTATAAAACAACAATATTGTTATCAATGTCAAATGAACAAATCACCTAATAAATACATCTTATCAGGCTGAATTACAGAATTACCAGTAATAGAAATGGTTTCAGTTTGGTTAGAGTAATTATTTTTTTGACTAGACTAAGGTCCCAAGAGCAGTTACAGGCAAGACCAGTTTCCAGTCTTGCTGGCATTCAACATCCATATCTGCAGAATGTGAACATCTGCCTTGGTGCTTCACCCTTCCTGGAGAAAGCTGTTCAGTGAAAATGGCCAAGTTCTCCAGCTCATTGTAAAAGATGTGGGGATTTACACACATCACGCTAAAACCCTGTCTTTTTCTGCATGTTGTGGTGGTTCTCTTTATCACCTGTCCACCACTCTTTCACAGAGGACCTCCAAATCTTTTTGTACCCCCAAGAAGTATGATACAGTAGTTAAAAATTAGCCAGTGTTATGGATGTTGACTTTTAAATTGGGAAACTATACCAGCTAATCAAATAAAAGCTTGCAGATCACTTTCAGAAAATTAGCAAAGGTGCTTTTGATACCTGTGAGCACATCACGTGCATGTGCTGCTGTAGATCCACATCCTCAGGGAAAGAAAAAGTGAGAGTCTTGGTCAGAAGTCAAGTTTCTAATTTAGAGTGAGAGTTGAACTTTTAAAACGAATCTGTATGTCTTCAGCCTAAAAGAAAACAGAACAAAATGAACAAACAAAAAAAATGATGGCCTTTTATTAAAAAGTTTAAGAAAAGAAAAATCTGTTTCTGATCCCCATGCCCTTCAGCCTTTAGTTATTTTGCTCTGCATTAAAAAAAAAAATCCATATTATTTTGTACATTTTGTACATTCTAAACAAATCTATTCTGACACAAGATTAGTAGGAAAGGTCATCTTTGTTGTTTCTATTGCGTATAAGTCTAAGTCTCTGGTATGAAAAGCTGTATTTATAATCCAAGGGAAAGAAGAAGGATTGTCTGCAGCGCTACCGAGAGTTAACAGGTGCCAAGTTTAGATGGGGGATAATGTCATTCTTTGATAAACAGCCACCGTTTCTTCAAACCCAGCTGTCTTTGGCAGATCAACTCTGTCAGAGGTGCTTAGAGCAGTATATAGGTTATTATAGCACACAACATATATTCTCATTAAGACATATCAAATCACATGCCTTTCATAATCTTCATATTTGATGACAAATTTAGATTATTAAACTTCTATTTCCAGGAGTGATGTAAGGTTAAATTTATACAATGATGCCAGAAAACATGTTTTCTTAGATGTTTAATTAAAAATATAAATTCAGATGTCCAGGAAAAAAAAAAATCAGTATTTTTAGAGGTGGGTGCTTAAACTTAGACTTTATTTCATATTTAAGCATGTAAAGAAGAGCAATATGATTTTCAGTGACTCCTAGCAGTGAATGCTTCTGGATTTCAGAAGAGTCACTCAACACATTTGAAAATCAAACAGAATCTACTCAAATGTTCCCCCACAACCCACAAAAACTTAATTTTGAGTAGCTAGATTTAAGAGTTGCCTTATGTTGAAAAAATAAAATCCAATTCTTTCACATTAAAATCAACAGATTTTATTGCATATGAAGGAATTCATAAAACCAGAATTTATCCATCATAAAAACCACACCCATGAGTTGGAATCTAATATATATATCTACATTTAAAGTTTCTAGCCTTTGACATATTAACAATACTTGGGTCACTATAAAGGACCCTTATCTTCCTAAAGGAGAGCTATTGCAGGAAAAGCGTGGCAAAAATAGAACGATCTGACCCTATTCCCATGGACCAGAGGATTAAAGAACAAGACTTTCCATCCTCAATGACACCAAGCTGTGTGGTGCAGCTGATGCACTGGAGAGAAGGACCACCACCCAGAGGGACCTTGGCAGGCTTAAGAGGTGAGCACATGCCAACTTCACAAAGTTCAACAAGGTTCAATAAGGGCAATCCCAAGCACAGATACAGGCTGGGCGATGAGTGCATTGAGAGCAGTCCTGTGGAGAAAGACTTGGGGGTATTGGTGGATGAGAAGCAGGACATGAGCCAGCAATGTTCATTCACAGCCCAGAAAACAAATTGCATCCTTGGCTGCACCAACAGAAGAATGGCCAGTGGGTAGAGGGAGGTGATTATCCCACTCCACTCTGCTCTCATGAGACCCCACCTGGCGTCCTGCATCTAGGTCTGGGGCCCTCAGCATAAGAAAGACATGGATCTGCTCAAGCATTTCCAGAGTTGGGCCACACATTTAATCAGGGAGCTGGAGCACCTCTCCTGTGAGGACAGGCTGAGAGAGCTGGGGTTGTTCAGCCTGGAGAAGAAAAGGCTCCAGGGAGAGATTATTGCAGCTTTCCAGTACTTAAAGGGGGCCTACAGGAAAGCTGGGGAGGACTCTCTATCGGAGACGAGGGCTAACGGTTTCAATCTGGAAAAGGGTAATGGGGTCCATAAAGTGTCCAGCAGGTTGAGGAAGGCTCTCCTCCCCCTCTACTCTGCAATAGTGACACTGCCTCTGGAGTTCTGCATCCAGTTCTGGTCTCTCCAGTTCAAAAGGGACAGGGAAATACTAGAGGAGGTCCAATGGACAGCTATGGGAATGATGAAGGGACTGGAACATCTCTCTTATGAGGAAAGGCTGAGACACCTGGGGCTGTTTAGCCTGGAAAAGACTGAGAGGGGATCTTATTAATGTTTACAATTATCTGAAGAGTGGGTGTCAGGTAGAAGAGGCCAGTCTCTTTTCAGTGGGGCCCTGTGATGAGGGGCAACATTCAGAATCTGGAACACAGGAAGTTCCACCTCAACATGAGGAAAAAACTTCTTCACTGTGAGAGTGACAGAGCCTGGAACAGGCTGCCCAGAGAGGTTGTGGAGTCTCCTTCTCTGGAGACTTTCAAAACCCACCTGGAAACATTCCTGTGTGGCCTGCACTGAGTGTTCCTTCTCTGGCAGAGGGGTTGGACTCAATCTCCAGAGGTCCCTTCCAACCTCTATCATTCTATGATTCCATAATTTACAGTGGATATAAGGAAGAAATTCTTTACTGCGAGGGTGGTGAGACACTGAAACGCTACCCAGAGAAGCTGTGGATATCCCCTCCCTGGAAACGTTCAAGGCCTGGTGGGATGAGACTTTAGTAACTCAATTCTCTCTGGTTGTTGCGACTGTGACATCTTGCTTCGTGACATGTCAACAGCTTGTGCGAATACAGTTACCAATTCCTGACACCCACAGCATGCACAGCCATGTGGGGAGAGGCCGTAAATCCAGGGGCTTGTCAACACCCCCGGCAGCAGAAGGCGGCCAGAAGCGCCCCAAGCGCTGCGGTTTCTCTCCAGGCTTGGTTTTTAGAGATGCCGCCCCGTCTAGCACCACTGCCATCCACCTTCGAACTCCCTCCAGCGTAGCTCCCGCCGCTACCGCTATCGGCTGCCCCTGCCCGAGGCAAGGCCGGCGGCTGCGTGGTGGGGCGCGGGGCGGTGCCTCCGCTCGAGCCCCACCACGCAGCTGCCGGCAGCCTCCGCCATGAGCCTGCCCCTCAGCGCCCTGCGCTGCCTGGCCACGGGGCGGGGATCCGCGCACATATTCGGCGGCAGCCGGCGCCTTTACTGGGGGCAGTTCTCTCCTAGCGCCGGTAGGAGCGGAGGGCTGTCCTTCGCGTGACGTCACGAGCCCGGGGCCGGCATGAGCAGGCCGCCAGAGGTATGGCTGCCGGTGTTTTCGGCCCGGCGCCTGTCTTGGGGGCGGCTTTGTCTTTTCCCCGCGGAGGTGCCCCGCAGGTAGAAGGTGTCTACAGGTAGAAGGGCGGGCTGCCCTCCTCGGCCGCAGCTCGGCCAGCGGTTGGTTTGTGAGGTTCCCCTGAGCTCTAGGTGGACCCCCGCGGGGTTGCGGGCCCCAGGGCTCATGGCGGCCCCGCGCTGCGCTGGGGAGGCCGCGGGTCTCGGTCTGGCCCAGCAGTTGCTGCTGACGGCGGAGCCGCCGCCCCTAGGGTTCGCGCGCCCGTTTGGTGCCTGGGTGCGTAGGGCCCTGCAGCCTGTGGGAGCTGCTGTTCCCCTCTGAGGAGCCTCCGCAGCGGGGGAAGCGGGGCGGGTGTGCTGCTGCCCCTGCCTTCCCAGGAGAGGTGTAAACATGGCGGTTGGCCAGGTGGGGCTCGTCTGGTCTGGCGTCTTCACTGAGCAGCAGCCTGGCAGTCAGGAAGCATCAGGTCTGGCTGTTCAGACTTCTGCCCGTCCCTGTACGCAGGTGTGTGGCTGGTGGCTGTGCCGCACGGCCGACTGCCGGCTTCTTACCTGGCATCCTCCACCCATTTCAGCTGAGCAGAGCTTGTAAAGGGAGCAGCTTTGCAAGGCCACTGTCAGCCTCCTCCTTTCCCTGCACGGCACCTCTGTAGGACCACTGCCAAGGAGAAATTTTGGGAGGCAGCGGTGGCGTGAAGTAGTGTTTGATCCTGGCTCCAGGGTGGTTCCCTATTTGCTGTTGGAAGCTGCAGCGCATACAGGAGCACATGTGCTGTGTAGTCCCATTTCATTCAGCAGAACATCAGCTGATGTCTCATTCAGCATCTCGAGATGTCTGCCACGACTGGAGGCCTTCTGCCAGCCTGGCACTGGCCTTGTCTGCACCTGTGCTCTCTCTCCCCTGTCCTTGGGGAAACTTCAGTCTTCAACTAGGTGCAAGCTGATGTTCCACTGAGTAGTTATCACTGTCTAATTTGGAAATGTTTGCTGAGCTGTGTCTTCGTGTCTTACGTTTCTGTGGTTTAGGCTGCTAGTTAGTATGTGTCTTCCCTATCTTAAAATATAAAATATAAAAATACATGTATCTTGTGACATCTGGCATCAGTTACTATTGAACACTTAATAAAAAAAAGTAATTCATGTGGTGTTTTCTTATAGTTGAATATAATATCTAAAACTAGGGTATTCAAATCCACTTTTCATAATACTCTGGTTTGGTCTTTTTCCAATGTAATCAAGCTTGTACACAGATCCTACAGCTACAGGATTAACCAGTTGCTTCCAGCTTGGAGTTCTTGTAATGCTGTGTGGCTCTGCAGATGCAAAGTAACGTGGCTGTAATAAATGTTTAGGGGGTTTCTTAATTCTTTTATTTTAATAATGTCTGTGAGAGATGGGAGATAAAAATACTTTTTCCACTATATGAAATGGTAATTATAGAAGAGTTCGTATTTCTTACTTATTTTCAAGTCTTAAGGAGGAGATACTTTTTTCTTACCATGGAAGACTTAATATTCAAGTCAAGTATGGTGGTTAGCTCTCGATCAGCTAGATCTATATAGAGAAGTTAAGAAGCCTTTCAGTTTATACCTTGAAGCATCCTTGGAAGGCAGAGATGCTTCATTTTCTAATGGAAAAAATAAGGTGTGGTGTGATAAAGTGACTTGACCGTTATTGCATGAAAAATCTTTGAGACAGAGGTAGAGTCACTCATTTAGGAATCTTAAGCAGAAGAAATAAAAATGGAGTTGCAGTTCTGTTTTCTTTCTTAATTGTCCAGTCTTTCTTCATCATAATGTGTAGACTGGGAAATTGCTTTCTTGGAAAAGAGAAAAAAAATTTTTTTTTTTTTTTCATTTCTAGGTTAAGGTGAAAATACCTTTTGGAAACAAATATCTTGATGCTGTCATTTCTGTCCCAGAGAAGAAATCAACATATGGAGTGATTCTTACCCATGGAGCTGGAGGAGATATGAATTTCCCTCACTTAGTGTCTTTGGCAGTCTGTCTTGCATCCCATGGAGTTCTATGCCTGAGGTTTACTTGTAAAGGCCTTAACATTGCTTACAGGGCTAAGGCCTTCAAATCAGTTGTGGTAAGAAGTGACCAAATTCTGCCAAAGCTTAGCCATGGGTGTTATCATTTGGGTTTCTTAAATTCTGACCAGAGATGAGTTAAGCAACAGTGAGAACATCAGAGGCAATGGTTAGCTAAATGGAGCACTACCTGTGAATGGAAACAGCAGAGACAATTTTTATATGGGCAGTAGCTGGAATAGCTGCTGCAAGTATGTGTTTGAGTTCAGGGAGAGAGATAAAAGCTTGAGAAAAGGATGCGAAGAAAGCAAGGGTGTTTTGTGGGAAGGCTTACAGCTGGCAAAAACTGAAGTTATTTAGGATAGAAACAAGAGGTAGGTGTTTCGGGAGGGCTTGGTGAGGGGAAGGGGATTAAGGGATATGACTTTGGGAGTGGTTTTGAGAGGAAAGAAACTGACCTGGGAATTGTGGTGGGTCTCTGAGGGTTGGTAGCTGGGAGAATGAGACTTTGGGGAAAGAGTAGGGGAGTCTGGGTCACAGGAGAAGTTGAAGCAAAAGAGATTGGGGGTAGCAATAGGGGAGCCCTCAAACTTAAAGTCTTTGATTTCAAAATCACTTTACACTGTTATGTACATGTGCTTATCTGTTTCTGCTTCTACATTATTTAAGATGCTCTTAAGATGTGGATTTTGCTAAAATGAGCAACCTTTGTTATAAAAGTATCAGCTTAAGAGCATTGTCCTGTTCTGGAGTGCATAGGAAAGAACAGAAATTGTTCTCTTGATTATGTAACTGTCACTTAGGCATGGAAAGGTAGCTTGAGCATCAGACATTTTTATCAGGGAATGAAGTCTAGTTCTTAAAGGATTAATGTATATGATGTTGTTGTGATTATATGTACTTTAATTTGAAGTTAGACTTTGCTGGCTTTAATGTGCATCTGTTTTCCAGTCTTTTTTGAAGGATAATGTTAGTGAGCTTATATTAATATGCTGCTGTGTAAAGGTAATTTAAAGGCCTCTGATAAGATAGCATCTGATTAGTTCATCTAAAAACTGAAAAAATTGCTGCTGAGTTTTATCTTTTCTGTCAGACATAACACTGCCTCAACCTGTTGGTTGGAAATGCTCTCCACTGAAGCTGAGGTTATGTATTTTTGCGATCTTATTTTGCTTTTTGATGGGCTAAGAGTGTGAATGTGGTCTGTTGCTGTAACTAGGTGGATACATAGTAATCACTTATCTTTTGGCAGCTTGATAGTGCATCTGAAATTCTAGACTTACTGAGAGTGAATTGCTTATGTTTATTACATTGTTGCTGCAAAATGTTACGACATCATCAGTGTGTAAAAACAAGAGAGCAACTTGTATTTGTTCTTTGTTTAATCTTTGGTGCTGAAAGAGCTTCCCATTTTGTGTAGCTCTAAAAAAAAAAAAAAATCCCCAGTCTCCCAGTGTTGTAATTCTGACTTTGTAATGCTTCTCTTTCTCTTGTTTCCTTAGGAATACTTAAAGCTTTCTGATGATTATAATCTTTCAGGTGTCTTCCTTGCAGGTATTTCTTTTTTCTTTTTATTGCCTACAATTTTCTCTCTTATACTGTCTCTAATAGTAGCAAACAGTAATTACTCTGGTTTTGAAGTCTGTCCCACTTTGGTAAGAAGTGAATGAACAGATGTGGATGACAGGTTTCAGTCTGAGGTGGGTGCTAGAAGCTTGCTGTCTAACATGGGAACAAGCTGAATAAACCCCCACACGTCAGTACTGCCTAGAGAGAGCAATTAATCTCTTTCTAGCTCACAGCTGAATGTTCTGTAACCTTCAGTAATTGATTAGCAGCCCACTCACTGCTATGGGAACATTGGTGCCAGGCAGATCTTCAGTCAGGTGTCAGCTCTGTAGCTGGTGGCTGCATGGGGCAGGGTTGCAGGTCAGTTTTCCCCTGGCTGGCTTGAGCAGCACTGCTCTTCAGGTTGCAGATAAGAACATCCAACCTGCCACTGCCATTGGAACCTCTTGGGAGTGTGGCTGTCTAGACCTGTTCACCCTCCTCAGTTGAAGAGAATGCTGAGAATGTCATTTCATCCTCTGTTTCAAAGCATCAGACACCTCGAGTAACTTTGCTACAAATCACTGTAAATCCCAGCTTCAGCTGCTCTGTTCCAGAGTAGCTACTACAGAGCATGTGCTCAAACTTGTAGTGCACTCTCTGTAAAGTGCCTGGTGCGGCAGAGCTATTCCCACACAAGGGAACATTAGTTAATTTTCATTCACAGTTACCATATGAAGTGTGAGTTTCTGACAGTCCACACATTTTATATTTAAAGATTGTAGGAAATTAATCTCATTGTCTTTGATATAATGCCACAGATCTCACTCCAGAAGGAGGAAGAAAAGAGCACTAGACCATGTTTTCTAGGTACTCTGTGAGAAAATTTCCTTGTCACTTGTGACAGAGCATGAGTTCTCTGATAATCCAGTGCACTTTTTAATCCTTGAAGAATTCTGGTTACTGGTAAATGGAAATGGAAAAACCATTTTCCCAAAAAAAGGTTTTGGTAGATAAAACATAATGGCAGATAAAAAAAAAAAAAAATACAGTTACATTATGTGAAGAGGCACGTAGATGAGTGTGATTAGGAATAACTTGATATGGGAAGCTCTGAATGTTCTCTTAAGTGAAACCAAATCTGCACTGATGCAAGATAATCCCTCTGGAATCAGCCACTTCTAACACTCAATTACGGAGCATTGTCAGCTCATACGCCTCTTCTTTGAGGAGATATTTTGATACCCTCTTGCTGTTACTGACCGACCTCATGCTACAAGTTGACACTTTTGGGTTTTTTTTCCTTTTTACTTGTAGGCTGAAGCTTAAGGTGTGCATAAACACTTGTGGGATTTGTTTTGGGAGTAAGGCATGTGACAATTTGTTTTTTAATTTGTGCAGATTTAAGTTACGTGAAAAAAAATATACAAAATAATAGCATTGCTGTCTTGAATGTCAAGGGTCTGGAGCACAGAACCTGCCTCTTCCCCCTGCTCTCAGGATGGGCAGCTGTTCTTTCCAGTATTGCAAAAGATACCTCTCTGTTTATATTTTTTTTTTCCCCCTTCTTTTTTAAAGCGGGATGTGAAATCACAATATAACCAGACAAATATTTTAGCAGAAAATGTTGAAATGAGGATTAATATTTTTCATGGATCAGATGAATAAAAGCACCTGTAGCATTTTGTACTCTTGGCATGCTGAAATGCACTCTGTTGGATCAGTTTTAGGAGTTTACCTGAACAGAAGGTAGATGAGATGACAGCAAATACACTTTTTTTTTTTTTTTCTTTATTTTATGGGAGATAGGCCGTTCCATGGGCTCACGAGCTGCTGCCTCTGCCATACGTCAGCTTAGCCAGGAGGATGATGATGATGACTTCATTCAAGGTCTAGTTTGTTTATCTTACCCATTACATCGACCAAAACTTCAGTCCAAGCTGCGGGATGAAGATTTATTATTTATCAGATGTCCAGTGCTATTTGTCTCGGGATCAGCAGATGAGATGTGTGAAAAAGTGAGTACCCCTGTAAATCCTGCTACCAAGGGGCAGTGTGGAGGAACAGAAGTGAGTCTGAGTGGCATCTGTACTGGTGTACACAGCTGTGACTTCTGTTGACAGCCTTTTCTAGTTATGTATCTTCTAAGGGAGGCCATGGGTAGGAAACTTCATTGCACATAAGGAAGCCTGGGTATGCTTCCTTTTTGCTGCTTAAAACTTCTGGATCACACTTAGTCATCTACTTAGCAAACTCATCTTTGGGCCAATAAAATACTGCTGATTTAAATGTTCTGTCTTTTTTTGACAGAACTGTACAAATTAAAAGCAGCCTATGGGAGGAGGGAGTTATTTGCTATTGTGTTTTAACCATTTCAGGCTGCAAAACAAATGCTGTACTGTGCTACCAATTTCACATCATAGTTTGTGACAAATTCTTCTAGGAAAGCAGTTCTACCCACAAGTCAGACTTCTGTGGTAGAAAGCAGTATTTTTGTAGAGAAGAGGAACTGATGTGTGGAGATGAGAATACAGTGGTACAAATTCAGCTTGAATTTGTGTGCAGTTGGCATTTTTCACACTTTGACAGCTTCCAAGAAGACACAGTGTTTCCATGAGGAGTTGTTGCCAAAATAAGTGAGACTTAAGTCACGTTAAGACCTGAGCTGTTTCTTAGACCTGTTTGCTGAGAAAGCTGAACAGAAGCTGGTCTCTAGGGAATTATATTGTTACCCTGCCACTGCAGACAAATCTGACTGAAGAAGTTTTGTCATTTTATTGCCAGTATTGCCCTCTGTCAGTAAAAGTGGATTCCTTCATCATTGTGGGGAGGGAGCCTGCACAGGGTTGTGACCTTTGCAGTTCTTGAAGTTCTAATTTTGTTGTAGTCTGTGTTTGAGTGAAGGTGAACCTTTAAGCAAATGGAATTACTGAATACAGCACCATCCCATCTTTTCTGTCACGGTGTTTCTAGCGCACACACAGATCCATTTTAAGAGCTGCTTATTACGTGTTGCACAGGCAAAATGACAGAGGCTTTAGGAGTTGCACGGTTTGTAGCAGCTGATTCTCTAATTTTTTCATTCTTAATTTCTCCATAGCAATTGCTAGAAGGTGTGGCAAGCAAAATGAAAGCTCAAAAAAATCTATTGGATTGATAAAGCAAACCATGGGATGGCAGTCAAAGGACGAACAGCAGATGACGTCATGGAAGAAATAAATGCCCAGGTTTTTTCTTGGCTTAGAGAGAATATTGAACTGAAGCACAAATGATTTGCAGTGGTTAAGCAATATCTTCATTTAGCCTTTCCTAAGTGCAGCGAATTTAAGAATTTATTTCTTGGAGTCATATTTTTTTTTAAAGTTTTTGGAGGTTTAAGTGTATATGCAAGTAAAACTTTTTTGTATCAATTAAAAAAAAAATTATGCAAAACAATAAAGGACTTTTTAAAAGAAGGACAGAAAAATACAAAATATTAAATATAGTGGCAGCATTGTTTCCTGTGTGTCTATAGAAATAACTGTGTACAACACTTGCTGCTTTGCATTACCAAGTAAATGCTTTTGACTAGTATTGGAAGTAATATACTGTTAAAAAAAAAAAAAAAAGTGTATTTTGACGGACAGCAAATCTTTAGGTGCCTTTCGAGTATATTACCAATGCTGTGTGTGTTTGAAATGAAACCTTACATGTCAATAGGATTGTGTGAGCACATCCCTCAAGACAGGCCAGGATGGCTCGTGCTGCTCCACCTTGGTGCCGTACCCTGACGCTCCACTGCACTTCAAAACCTGTGACGCAGGGAGAGGAATCTCTTGTCATTTACAGTGTCACTACCCTAAGGAGCAAGACTCTAGGCCTGTGTGAGGAGGACGTGATGCAGGCATGGTTGTGCATCAGGAGCAAAGAACATGGATCACAGTTTAGAAAAGCCACTGTCCAGGAGCTTCTCTCGCGTAAAGGACTGGTGACAGAGGTCCCTCTGGAGACATGGGCATGGAAGACAATTAACTGAAAACTGATAAAAGACAAGTTATGTTTATACTGGTGGATGAACTGGAGGAGGAAGCAGCTATGACGTGTTGCACAAGGCTTCTGTCAAGAGGGCTTCGAAGAGGTAGGTGGGGATCTGGGGCTTGTTACCTATTAGCAGGAGGAATTCAGATCTAACATTATGGGGTAGATGAAACACTTCATGGGTGCTTGTGGTGCCAGACTTCCCCACTATAGGCTGTGAGCAACCCACTAAAATAACCACAGGTTATAGCAATATATTGTTTTCAGCCATTGGCTGAATGATGACCCCTGTGATGAAGTGGCTGGTTGGTCCTGAGAAAAACATCTTGGTGTTGTCTCCTGAGATGTTGGTCTCATCTCCACTGCCAACAGTGGCCTAAAACCTATTCTGGTCATTCTGCATCTTTGTGGCTTGCAGCTTGCTGAATGTGAGCAGGCAGCTTGAGACTGGAGATTGTTCTTGGGAGGAGCTGTTGTATATGACAGTGCAGAGCTGTGTACACTGAGTCAGCCCTGGTGAGCTCAGAGAGTTTCTATGAGGTTTTGGTCAGGTGTTTAGATTGGAATTTTATTTTGGTGCTGTACTGTATTAAAAAATAAATACCTATTCAAGACTGGAAGTTAGTATAGTTAAATTATAATATATGTTGTTTACCAGGTGATCAAACAATTCATCAGGCTTGCTTTTACTATAGTGAAAATAATAGGCAGATGAGTTAAAAATGTTAATCAGATACAATAGCCTTCTGTTTCTCACATGATGCCTCAAGAACGCTGATCTCACGGCAGTAATGTTCAGTAAGCACAGCACACACCTAAATATTGCCAAAGAGAATAGCTATATGGATTTTAAATTCACTGGTTGTGTTACAGAGAAATTCCTCATTTTGGACTGGAAGCATATGCATTAACTTTAGAGTTTGATGAATTTAGACTTGACTTTAAATCTATGGCTCATTTTCAGATGATGTTGATATGCTCAGAAGTAACAGTTAAATTAGACTGGTCTGTTGGAACAGTGATGGGTTCAGTTTCAGTAGTCACTGTTCAGTGCTACTTATTTTCATATTGACAGAGACTGAGTTTCACAGACAAAACATTTGTGAAAAACTGTGCGGAACTTAAAATTTTTATCTAATATTGCTGAAGTGTCCACGAGCACTGTGTTTTTCCTTCAGGTTAAAAAGATGTATTAGAAACCCCACATCCCTGTGTTTGAGAATACTGCTTCTCTCAGACAGAACAAAGTTAAAGTCTGAAAAAGTTGACTTTGGATAGATTTGTGGGCCGGGGGGGGTGGGGGTCCTAGATTTACAATTCCTATCTGCCCTTTTTTTGCAGAACACGCTTGTGAATACACTCAGCGTAACAAGACTGAAGAAAAAGTACCTATGTTTCCAAGGTATCTCAGGACAGCAACACGACTGATACAAACATGGGTTTTATTTAAAAAAAGAATTATTAAAATGTTTTTAAACAAGCCTTTGCAACCACTGCATGATAAAAAGGAAATAGAGGGTACTTGGTTTTCTTCCATATGTAGATCATGATAGAGTAAACTTCATAATATCCATGTAGATTATCCACTTGCCTTTTAATCCAAATTTTTCATCTTTCCTTAAGATGACAGTCTGAATTCAGGTAACTATTTAAAAATTAACTTTCTTTCCATCAGAGTTCATCTTTGGCCTGCAGTCAAGAAAGAAGAAACATTTTTCAGTTAACTGGGAACTCAATTTTTAACTGTCTAGACCTGCAAATACATTAAGAAATGTTTCTAAATTTGACACGTGTTAATGGTCTGGTACCAAGGGGTGCTGCACACCACCTGCTCCTGTTTGGCTGAGCAAGAATTGAAGACACCCAGCACTTCACACATAACACTGTACCTTTTTTCTGTGGCAAGTACATGGAAAAAGGTCATCATCAGGCTGCTGCACTTTCTCCATCCCCTCTCTGATACTTGGCTCACTCACTTGCAAGCGGGCATACTCCTGGTTTTAAAAAAAGGAAGGTATCACTAATTCATATTGTGTTAGATTGTACATCTGGTTGTAAATACAGCACCAACTCAGCTGAGTAATCCTGTAAAAACTCTGGGGCTGTGTAACCTGTGACCCTGCGCTGCGTGGCAGGCAGGGTAAGCAGATACTCAACAGCAGACAGGAGCCCCTGCGGGTGCCTCACTGCAGTTTCAGTAGCTCGGTGCTAATGCACAGGTATTTTCGGCTGTGGTTCACAGGGTGTGTGTCTGATGTGGAATTCTTTGATCACTGTGAACAACATATTCTTGCAGATTAGATCAAGATTTATTTGATCCGATTGCTTCTCTCAAAGCATTGGAGTAGTCTTAAGGGGTTTCCCAGGAAATAACTGCATACAGTGTTTGTAAACCAATGGAACCAACTGTAAGCCAAGTTTGTAAACCAGTTTAATTGCTGCTGCTTGCTTTGGGGCCTGAAGTGCTGGGCTGGCCAAATTCCAGCTGTTCTCTTGCCCTAAATTCTTTCTGGGGGATTTCCAGTTTTGTGGTAGGAGCCATTGAAAACATACTAACCTGGAAAAGTTTGAAATAGTAACAAAAAATGTGGTCTCCCATGAGATTGTTTCTTGCAAATTCTTGTCCAGATTTTGCAATATTTTTTGCCTGTCAAAGAAAATATAAGTTTGGTTGGTTTTTTTTTGTTTGTTTGTTTGTTTTTTTTAATTCTCAAAAAATAGTTGTTATTTCAGGATGCCAGTATTGATTCTGGAATTAAGGATAGTGTGGACACCTTTGGATAACCTAAGTGTTCTTAAAAGTAAGGTGTTCTTTGGAAAAATTAAGGAGTATTTTCATAAGTTCAATTTAATTTCCAATTAAAGGCAGTATCACGTATTTTTGAAAAGGTTTTTGTCTTATCTGTAGAGTTGATGACAACTAAGTCCTTCTAATAGCTGGCTGTTTGTTTGTTTTAAAGAAGTGCACTTTTTCCTCTTTCTATTTTGTCTAGAAACATTGATGAGTACTTCTAAATATTTATTTACCTCTTCATCATGTTCTTTTGCCCACTGTAGTTTTTCTAGTAGATCACTCAGGTCACTTTTAAATGGAATATAATGTTTCCATGGCTGCAGCTCATTGTAAAAATGTTCGTAGTAGATGGAGTCTTGCTTTAGCACCACACTGTTTCCTGCTAGTAGATAAGGCAATCTGTATGCTGCCACTGTGCCATCGATATTAATTTGGTATTTATACTGGAAAGAAAATGACCAGAAGTTATTAACAAACAGAAGATCCAAGTAGCTTGGTTAGGTTGTATTCCTCTGAGGGCACTGGTGTTACTGACTTGCCGATATTGAGAAATGTAGGATGGGCTAGGCAAGCAGCAGTGTTTAAGTAGCTTTTATTATTTAGTTTGGAATTCATCACAGTGCGCAGTACACAGAGATGCCCTCTTCCATCCATTAAGTTCTCTGGAAATTCTTAGATGCTCATCCTTGGATGTGAGGGTAGATGTGCCACTTCATCCACCGATTTTCCCACTATGTTAGTTATGTTAGTAGCACTGATCACTGAATCAGGAAAAAGAAATAAAAAGGAACTTGGAGTTACACAGATTACACAAGGTTCTACAGAACCTGTAGATGTAAATCAAACATTATTATCCTCAGTGTAAGAGCTACATAGCAGATAATCCCACTGGAGGGATGCCTGTTCATGCTTGTTACTGGTGGTTGTGCTGAAAAACTAAAAATCACTTTATTATCAATAATATAAACAGTTATTTGATAATGGGAAATACTGAGAACATAGTTCTACGAAAAATGGTTAATGGCTTACCTTAAAAAAATCAAAAAATGAAATATGCTTAACAATGGGGCCATAGAGGCTTTCATCATGTTTAAAAAAAAAGAAGTTTGTGAAAGCAGCATCTATGATCTCTGGATATTTCCTGCTGAGTTTTACAAGCTCAAGCCTCTCTTTGCGGCTGTCTCGTCCTCTCCAGAATGCTGTGGTATTCTTGTCTTCCCATGATGGGCCAGTATTTGCTTGGACTGACATCATATCCAGACTGACTCTGGAGAAGAAAGAAGTGATGTAATAGTGAAGCCTACTGGAAGGTTTTTTAAGTGCAATTATTTAAGAGAGTTTACAGTACCACTAGGCAAATACCAAGGATGAAGGTAAGTCATGAGCACACCTGTACATGTATTGTATCAGTACTTCTGCAGCAATAAAGATAGATAAGCAATGTCAAGGTCACAGGCCCGGGGCAAGACAGCAGCAGTTCAATGAGTATGTGGTGTGTGGAAAGAGTGCCTGTCAGTTGTCATGGAAAAATGTAGCAAGAAGGGGATATGGTTGCCACACAGATGAAGGTGATGCAGGGTAAGGTAACTAGATTAGTACAACACATTTCACTTCCTTAAAAACTTTGCTAAATTAAAACACACAAACTGGGGGGATGGGAACAGGGAAAATTTAGGAAGAGTCTTGATAATGAAGATAAGGAACCTGAACTAAATGCAGCAAAATGATAAACATGTTCCAAATGGATTAAAAAGATCTCTCGGAAGCTGCCTTTGTAGTGTTTCAAGACAGCAATACAGCAGTTTCCAAGGCTAGTTATGATCAGCTATTGAAGTGGGAGATGGTAGGTCCTACATCAAGAATTCTGTCTACATTTGCTTTAGCAGGTATAGGTAAAAAGATTCTTGGAAAATCAGGAAAAAAGAAACCTGGCCAGTTGTCAGCAAGCTCAGGGGGGTGAAACAAAGCAACAAGCAAAATGCTGACCCTTGAAACGTTCCCTCTAAGTGCTGTTTTCCGGGACTTACGTTTAGATTAATTTTGATTTTTAAAATAAACCAGTGAACATACATATCATTCATGTTACATAATACATATCTTGGGTCATGTTAAGACATGGATTACACAGTTACTGTCTACCTACAAGGTGCCAATGTCTCCATGAACAGATAAAAAGTCAATATACTGTTAATACAGGTCTCTTTTTGGAAGATCATGCACTGTGAATTTTGTGAAAATTTGAAGCAATTTCTTACCGTCCCATAGTCTCCAAAACTGAGTCTGTTAAATCATATGTTGGCATGACAATGTCTTTTGACTCACTGGACCCACACCATGAGAAGATGGGGTGCAGGTTCTCTGGGGACTTTCTTTTCTCCAGAGGCCAGTCACCCAAATTAACAAAAAATTCTACATCTGGCATTTTCACCTAAACAGAAGCAAAGTAGGCACAAATGCATTTTAATACAAAGAAGTATTCTTCTGCTGGCACCTTGCATTCTGAAAACAACCTCACTTAAGAGAAAAAAAGAGCCAGGTCTCTTAACATACTTAATGTACCTGTAATAAATCATTAAAAGTTTAGAAACATGTATGAAGTTCTGAGACCATAGAGGAAAGCCTACAAGATGGTAATGGTTTGGGGTTTTTTTTGGGGGGGGTTTTTTAAAAAATTTGCACAAAGTCACATAAATGACTTCATTTTTTAAAGGGATAGGAACACCACAGTTTAGAGGATGGTTTCTTGTTATACTTTACAGGATTGGCCACACTATCTTTGTACCAGGCTGGCACTAGGATCTAGTAAATAATCACATAGTTCCCAGGTAAGTGGAACCACCTTGTTGACTGTACAGAAAATTGCTGTTGGGTAGTAAATAAATTTTCTGTCACATCAGTGAACTGGTTTGCTTGGTGTCTAAATGATGATGAAATCCAACAGAAGAAGAGTAACAGAAATGAACAGCCATAATGGGAAGACCACAGTTTAGTTAGTGCTGGGGTTAATTATCAAGAATAATATCCTTGCTTATTTAAATCAGTTGGTAGGATGGAACCATCTCTGAAGCCACTGTTGCAGCCAAAAATCCAACAAAATACTGTTGATGGCCAGGAAGTGTAACAACAGGACAGACAGCACACTATTACTGCTATCTGAAAATCTGATGCACCCGTCTTGTGCATTGTGTGTGGTTCTGGTACATGCAAACAAAGTAGAAGGTGCAAAGAAAGGCAGCTATTGTAATAGGGATGGATCAGGAGGAGAAACTGACAATGCTGGTACACCTCAATTTGGAGAGCAGAAGGTGACGTGATTGAGTTTTACAGAACCCTGAAGGCATGTATAATGTCAGTGCAGAACTGGTGCCATATCTGTTCTTCATGACACTTTTAAAAAATTACAAATCTCCGCTACACCCCCCTCAGCTGCCTCTTTTAGAGCAAAATAATCCTCATCAAGTTAGCTTGTCTTTGCATGCCCCTGGACAGCCTTCTTGCTGGGTAGTTCTTTTGGAGAAAGTGAAATGAGAACTGCACCATTTTCACAAGACAAGCATGTCACAGGTGTTATACTGACATCATCTTCTTTGTTTTCTTGTTTGTTTGCTTGTGTGGTTATTTTGTTGGTGGTTTGGGTGTTGGTTTTTTTTTTCTTTTTGCCACCTTCCTTAATAAGTCTTAATTGTTTTTTTACTATTATGAATGTCTCATTGTTATGCTGGCACTTTTGGAAAACTGTTCGAGTAACTCCAAGATCTCTGTCCTAACTACCAGCAGATCATTTAGAGATCATGGTTGTATGTGTGCCACTAGAACGTTTTGTTCAAGTGATCATCAGCTATCTTAATATCTACGTGAAAAAAATATCTTCCCTGAAGAAAGAACAATTATGAATGTTAATTCTCAAATTAAAAGATTCAGATACACATTAAAAGTAGATTTGAATTATATTGCCAACTCATACATTTATCAAAGCATTTCTTCCTTCAAACCCCTTTATTCTTCATATCAGAATAGCTGGTCACAGGATAACATTTCAGGATTCTTCTGTGGCCCAAACCAGCCTCATTAAGGTTCTAATTTATCTTTATGAACAGAGACAGCAATTAATAATTTGACAAATATCAAACACCCTCCTTAATCATAGAATCATTCAGGTTGGAAAAGACACTTGGGATCGTCGAGTCCAACCATTAACCCTCCTCTACAACGTTCACCCCTAAACCACCCAACACCACCTTTGAATGACCCTTAAACACATCCAGAGATGGTGACTCAACCGCCTCCCTGGGCAGACTATTCCCGTGTCTGACTACTCTTGCTGTGAATCTTTTCTTGGGTGAAGATACTCTTCCCTGACAATATGGGAAAATCTTTGGCAGAAACATCCAGAAATTCTAAGGACAGACACCCAAAGCAATACATTTTGTCTTCAGTACACAGACTGACAAGAGGAGGTTTTACTGTGTATCTTCGTTCAGAGAGGGCATTGTCTGCACAGTCTAATCTTCAGTGCTAAACTTTCTTAGTACAGTGCCATCTAATGGTTATAACGAACATTGAAAAGCTACCAACTGTAGTTCTCTACATTCTCAATAGCGGAGTCATTCAACAGGTTAAACCTTCTTCTCCAACCCAACAGACCTATTGTCTTTCAGTGATGCTGCCCCAACAGAAATTTTTGCAATATTTAATGGGGATGAGACAAGCTGATTTCTAGATCTGTAAACAGTTTCTGTCTCTGGAGTTAGCAAATCTTTTCCAACATTTAGCCTAAATACCTTTGATGCAATTTAATTCCCTTATTTCCTCTCCAACGCTTCTGATGCTGAGAACAGCCTGCTACCATATTCCATAGATAATTCCTTTTATATAATTAGGCTACATTTGTGTCTTCCCTTAGATACTCTCGGATGAAGCAATCACCACTTAAATTAATCTTCATTTGTATGTCTAGTTGTTCTTACCACTTTACTGTGCAATGTCAGCAACTAAACAATCTCTCTTGAGGCACGATGCCCAAAGGCAGACATGGGCAGCAAGTGACCCATTACTAATCTTGACTACAGTGGAAAGGTTGCTTTACATTTCTTTATATCTGTTTTGGTTTTTTTTCTGTTAATGTGTGTGTTCAGCTTTTTGCAAACAGCATGCCACTGCTGAGTCATGTTAGATTTGGGATACTGTAACCTTCACTCTTTTCTGCAGAAAATAACCACTCGCTCCCTATTTTAACTAGTTGTCACTACATGACTTATCCAGCCTCTGTGCAGCATCCTGCCCTTGTTGCTTTATTTCATCCATTTTTCCATACAATTTCTCTTATGAAAATGTTAATTGTGATCCTGTACTGTGAGGTGCTTGAAAGTTCTTTCATTTTTATTATCTGAAAATTCAATAAGCATATTCTTTAGTCCCTCCTTCAGTCAAAATATAACTAAGTTAATAAATAAGGACTGAACCTAGGACAAATCTCTGAAGAATACACTTGTGACACACTTCACCTTTCTAGAAACCTTGGCAACTATTATTTAAGAAAGGATTTGCAAGCAAGTTACAGTAGTTTCTTCTAGACAAAGTTTTCCTGTCTTGTTTATGAGAAACTTGTGAGACGTAACCTCAAAAGTCTAACTAAAGTTATTTGACATCCATACAGGAAGGCTATTATCTTGTTATACAAAGAAATTATATAGTTATGAGGTGGGGGGTTTTTTTATGATAAATCCATGTTGTTTCATACCAATTACCTTACGTTTCAGCTGCTTATAAATAATGTGTTTGGTTTTTATTAGATTTTTAAGGAAGTTTTTAGGTGAGCAACTCCATAGTTAAATAGCTCCCTTCTCTCCTTTTTAAGGCACATTGCTTTGTCTTTTTACAGTCAAAAATAGATATTAACATGGTTATCTTTGTATTATTCTTCTTACTCTCTTTACGTAATAATCACCTATTTGAGCGTGCTGAAACTTCAGCCCTACTATATTCTGTCACTATGTACACATAATGTCCTTTTTTTTCCCCAAGTTTCTCTAGAAAGAGTCTGTGTGGTGTGTTTTCCTTGTACGCCAAGGGAGTTTCCCCACACGCTGACAGCTGGGCTTTTGATGCTTCTTCTCAACCCTTCCCATCTTGTTTTTGACATATAGAATTTAATGGAGAATGATACACATTCTCTCTTTTTTTTATTAAGTCATCCTGTAAATTTTAGTTATAGTGACAGAGTTTTCTCTTAGATGCTACAGGATGATTTATTTAGTCTATTGAAAAAGCCTCACACTCTGTCCGAATCTATCAACTCTCCTATAAAAGCCTGTCATTTAATTAACATTGTGATACTTGGATAGCATTCTAGAACACGCCAAACAAGGAAAATCCATCTGACTTTTCCATTATTACTCTTAAGAACAAGAAGAGCTTTTAAACAGCAACAGCAACAAATATGCTGAAGTATATTTCTTAGGCCCAGGTTTGGGACATAAGAATAAATGACTGCACAGATATACTCACTTTTCTTGTCAAAGAAAGCAGTATGGCATCCATGAAAATTCTGAAGCCAACATGTTCCCCATACGTCTTTATATAAACCTGAAAATAAAGAAAGGCTTTACTGGTCTGGCGTTGCCATTTCAGAGGACAACTGGTACAATTTAGAGCTCTTTTGATCACTTAGTAACTAGTCAGACAGTCTGCCTGCCTGTATGGATTTATGAATCAGCTGGGAAGCTTTAAAGATATCATCTCTAACTCATCACAGAAAAGTGACCAAAAAGAAGACGAGCTTTGCTTGCTTTGGCAGATGTTTTAGGTCTGTCTCATGGAAACAGAAACTGGTTGCCTGTTTCTGTTGTGTTCCATTGTTCTTATTTCCATATTACGCTCTGTAGAAGTTTTGTTAAAAAGAATCACAGCTCTGATCCTCAGTGGAGCTCAAAGTGGTATCTCCTTACCCCAGAATTACGCACAATGTAATTTATTGATGTATTTGTTTATTAGATGCTCATGACACCCTGCAGCAATAATAGAGAACAGGAAGCTGAATTAGCATTTAGGAGACTTGGGTCTGTGCCCAGTGCATATTGATATCTTGGAAAGTAATTTGTCTTTGCTGTGCTTCAGTTTCTTCAGTTGTAACGTGGACAAAAAGCACTTTACCAGGTAAGACATATACTGTTGAGCTCATAAACAAACTGCAAAGTATTAAATTTCTTAAAGAACATTCCACAAGAAGCCCTTCAACTGGGAACAACCAAACAGCCCACTTGTACAACTTGCCACCAAATCCCCAGATGGACTTCAGATCAACCCATTCCATACCTCATTATCTTTGATGGTGTAGTGACACAAACTCTGTCTTTGTCCAAACCTCTGTGGAATTTCTGTTGCAATCTTATCTGGATCAACAATGGGGAAATTTGCTAGGTCTCTTTGAATCTGTGGAATGATTTGAGGGCATTTCATCTCTTCCAGCCACACACTGCTCTCCTCCTGGGGACAGTCGCAGTTTTCATGGTAAATGGGTCCTATCAGGAACACAATTATTATTTTTTTAGTAAGTCACACGACTGAGCTGTTGAGATGACAAAAGACGGTCAGGCACAGACCATTTGTTGCTTAGGGCCAAACCTTCAGCAATGTTAAATGTGTATGTTTGAACCTTTTTTTTGACTCCAAACTGGATTCATGCCAAGATACTTTAGCTTCTGTATGAGCCTTCTACATGTAATTGCTAGGGAACAGCTTCACTACATTTGCTTCTTTTTATTATTTTGAATGGTACATGCAGGACACTTAAAATGAATCCATAATTCCAATGGGATTTGATAGTTTGGAGAAGTACTGAGGTCCCACAGAATCCTATGCTAATCCTGGAAGACATTCTGGGACATGGTTTGTGAGAAAAAGCCAGGATATTAAATCTGTGTGCAGTGCTGCTTCTTACCTTCTAAAATATATGGAGACTTTGCGACATGTTTACCTCCAGTTTTGACTTCTATCTTTAGGTTTTTGTAGCTTGCATACATCCTGTATCTCACGAGGAAGGAACCATCTTTCCTGTCTAATACTTGCACACCAACCCGAGTGAACTGCTCATCAGGAGCAGTGATCTTCACCTGGAATGCATTTTCGCCTGGTGATGAAGTGAACCTACCCAGAGAATAAGCGGGAGCTTAATAAAAAAAAAGGAAGCACATAACAGCTTTCTTAATCTGATCCACTGCTGTTTCAAGTTGACAGATTTCCACTGACCTCACTGAGCCACACTAGGTCTTTATGAGCTCATCCTGATGTTCACAAGGCAGGCATCATTTTTCCAAAGATAATTTTGCTAGGCTACCTAAAACATCTCATGCTGTTAGAAGCATTCAGTACCAAGAAGGTTCCACTCAGATACTTGTGAACACACTTCCAAATCCCTCGGTGCCCTATGTGTTGAAGAGTGTTGGAAATACAGTCTTTGATTATGTGGGAAGAGACCACCTTCAAAAATTCAGCACAGCTCTTGATTAGTAGTAGGTCAATTGTAGAATGATGAGAAGGTAGAGAGCATGCAGATAAATGGATCTTGGTAGATATATCTTAGTGTCCCATCCTGTAGGGACAGGACAAGGGGTAAAGACTTTAAACGGAAAGAGGACAGATCTAGATTGGACATAAGGAGGACATTTTTTACAGTGAGGGCTTTGAGGCACTGGAACAGGTTGCCCAGAGTCGTGGATGCCTTCTCCCTAGGAGTATTCAAGGCCAGGTTGGATAGTATCTTGTCCCACTCCGTGTACAACAAGGGAGGTGAATTGTTATGATCCTGTGAAACAAACTGTCCCTGAACAGCAGGGCCACAGAAGCAGTAGAGTCTTGGGGACTATTGAGGGCCATTGACACCTCCTTGCTCCAGACAAGCTCATTCTCTGTTCACATCTTATCACCACACAAGGTTTGAGACGTCAATAGTTGCATTCTTACAGATGGGACTTTGAGCAACCTGGTTGAGTGGAAGATGCCCATGGCTGAGGGGTTGGAATAAGACGATCTTTAAAAGTCTCTTCCAATCCAAACCATTCTATGATTGTATAGAAAAAAAAAAAAAAACAAAAAACCTAGAACAAGCTTCACTTCAGCAGCTCAGTGAGTCTGTTACTTTATATACAGAAGAAAAATGTTTCTAGATTACTTTATTTTCCAGGGATTATTTAAGAAAGTAAAGAATTAAATTAAACTTCTTAATCATTATGATAGCTCATACAGAGAGACAAAACAGATACTACAAATGCCAGTGTCTTGGCAGGGGAAAAAAACATTACAGTGGGATCATGTAATTCAATGTATATTTACAACATTTTGGTAAAATTCACCATATGCTAATCACAGAGAAATCAATAACCAATCAATAACCAATTAAAAGAATTTGAAAAGTCATGAAGTTATCACATCACTGAGGTACTAACAAAGCTGGCACAGTCAAAATGCTGCATCTGCCAACTTTCTTCCACCTATTTAAAACACGGTCACAAATACGAATGGAGAGCTGGAGATACAGAGGTGGTGGGAGTGGCTGGACTAATGGATTTACAGCCCAGCAGCCTGGTCACCTTTCCCAACATGTGTCCAGACATACTAGAGAGCTGCCAGTGCAACTAAATGCAGAAGATATTTACTCTCCAGGATGAGCTGAACTGGCAACTTGAAGAACTGCATGTGCCACAGTGCATCCAATCTGGACAACCTGGATGGAACACTCTGAAGTTCCTGTGTAGCTTGTAGAGTCAGGGTTTCTTTCCCGTAGAAAGGGAAAACTGTGAGCGTCCTCTCAAAACTTAGGTAAACTTCATAGATTTTAAATAAGTAAACTTAATAACTTATAAAGTAATTCCTAAACGACCCTACTGGTCTTGTCCCTGCGCGTTTAGGAGAAATTCTGATGTTCCTAACAGTGGAAACAAGCACAACACCTGAGGAGGTATATCATAAATTAATCACGTTAGTTATTGTTAAGGTTTTAACAAAGCAGAATAAATCTTGTTGTCTGGACTGACACACGTGGTTTGCTGTTGAACATTTTCATCCCGTTATCTCATCCCCTTGTGCAGTTTAATACTCCTAAAAACTTTAATTAGCTTTTTCTAAGTGACAGACGGAAAAAGACAGGTAAAGAGCCTTCAGTCTTCCCCTTCGACAAATCTTAAGTAAATTTCTGCCTCAAGAGTGAAAGCGGCTCAGCTGGGATGTGGGCGTGCAGGGTCTGCCTCGCTAGGACGGGGCAGCGCTGCGACCGGGAGAGGGGTGCACCAGGACGCGCCGCTCCCTCACAATGAACCCAGGAACTACAAGTCGGGCCCAGGGCCGTAAATATTCCAGCAGCTGCCCAGGGCGGGTAAAGTCGCGCACCCATAGTCAGTGCTGATCCCTGAGAAAGGACGAGTAGAATCCTCTGCCGCTCCCCACCTAACCCGCGTCACCCTCCTCACCAGAAGGGGGCCAGCGGGCAGGGAACGTGACTTTTTTAACAGACGTCTAGGATTTTTTTCTGCCTACAATCTCCGTTAAACGCCGCCACACTTACCTCTGCCCTTCGGCGTCCACGGCCTGCACATAAAAATAGCGAGCGGGGAGCGCAGCCTCCGCCCGCAGCCCGGGCCCCCATACCGCACTGCGCTCGGGGCTCGGCCGACCAGCCCCGACCGCGGCGGCGCCGGCCGCAATAGCTCCCAGGGCGACGCAGAGCGGCCACAGGCCACGCATTGACAGCGCTTCCCCCGGCGGAGACCCACGGCCGAGGAGCGGGAGGGAGCGCAGCCAGAACCTTCCTCCTTCCCTCACCGCGGCACCGGGCAGTTCCGCCCTCGGTACGGCCGCATGAGCTGGAGGCGGGAGAAGAGCGAGAGTGCAGAGCCACTGCCGCCCTCTGCCTGCGCCGGCTCGGCTACTCGGTGTACCAGTCCCGCAGCGCCTGCGGGGGCGGGACGATCGCCGGCCACGCCCACCTGCTTCCTCGGGGGCGGGGCGGCGGTGTCGCACTTCCCGCGTCCAGCGGTGCTGCTGGGAGCTGAAGTGCGGGGCAGGGGCGCGTGAGCTCAGGACCCTGGCGGATCTTGTGGGACCCGCTTCAGAGTAAGGGGACTGAAGAAAGGTGGCTCTGCCCGTGGGCCTGCCTTACGCCTTCGGACTTCTGGTGTTGCTGTTTTCTCCGTGTCATGAGCTCAAGTCCCCCCGGTTCACTCCGTAACATCAGGGTGAGAAACAAAAGCGATTCCAGTTTGGAAAATGGGTTTTCGGAATCCTCCCCGGAGCAGCAGAAACGGGTGCGTGACGTGTCCCGTAGCTCCGGTTGCTGCCCTGGATTGCCTGGAGCGGAGGGGAAGGGGCACCTCCCCAGCCCACTGACACAGAGGCAATCACCTGATGTTCTTTATTGCTTTTCTCCTGTTAAGGCAAACAATACAGAAAGTCAAACTGCATCACCAGTGTCACGAATTTTGAAGAGATTTTGTGTTTTTAAGTACTGCAGATCAGAAACGTTTACAGAAAACCACAGAAAAAAGCACTTTGAGAAGATGGGTCACTGGATGTCTCTTTCAACCAGCAATCTGAGTACAAAATGCCTTAAAAAATTATCAAGTTCCAACTTCTATTAATATAGTTTTTGTCTCCTGTTGTTCTCGTTGACAGGATTTTTCAAGACATTCAGCAGTTAGAAGACTTGAAATTTCCAGTCTAAAAATTAATGCAGACCCTATTTTCTATCCATGACTTCAGCTCCTCTCCCTTTCCCACCTTTACTCTCTTGATGTATTTTACAGGCTTATATCACACCCCTTCTCATCTTATGTTTGGCTGTATGAGATGTAAGAGTCTCCTTTAATGGAAGAGAACTTGAAAGATGTTTTCATTGAAAAAGATATTTCATAGCTATAGAATTGACAGAACATCCTTCCTCTTCCTAGTAAGGCGGCACTGGCACATTACAAAAATCATAGAAGCGATGAAGTAAAGGTGACAGACTTCCACCCTCCTGCCATTCTCCAGCTCTTCGCCCCCCTCATAAGCACAGCTTGGGGAATCTGTGTACAGAGCTGGCACTATTCATCAGCACCCAAACAAGTGGGAAAATAAATCATGCAACCTAATTTTAGTCCTGTCTGGCAAAGCCAGTGTTGCTGCTATTCTAATGCCTATAATTTGGCTCAGAGAAAAACGCTTTGGAGGCAGAATTGTTTAATTACTTGAAAGGCTGTTGGCCAATGAAGCCTCAATGGGCTTCCAGCTGGCAAAGGCATAGGGGACACTCTCCATTATGACAGGCAGGTTGCCTTAGGATGAAGCCACATCAAACTCTGAATCTGATCAAGGTCTCATCTTACTCATCTCCACAGGGGGGTGACAAACCTGGCTGTGCCTGCTATCACTTGAGGACTGTCACACCTTTGCATTGCCTAACTACTGCAAACTATCCAATAACTAACCATTTGAGGAGCGATTTGATTCTTCTTTCCATTATTTGCAGCAACTTTCACAGAAACTTTTGTTCTGCAGGCTGAGGGTACCATGCTGTAATCATTCACACTGAATACTCTGTCAGCAGGACACCATACAACTTTTTGATTGATCTGAGTTTTATTTTTTTATTTTAAATGTTATAACTACTTTGTTATGAAAACAATTACTTAATATTACAAATCTGAATATTTATAAATAAATAAATATTAAACGATTGTGGTAGTACCAGAAGCGCTCCACTCATGCCTTCAGTGTGCCTATGTTTGTCCACATTGAAAATAAGCTGACTACAGTGAAGATGAGATGGGAAATATTGTCAGCAGTTCCAGACTGTTACCTGAAATAACGTTTTGTTCCTTTAGACAGATTCCCCCGGGCATTTTTGTTTGTTACATGTATTCTTAAATACCGGCAAAGGGAAAACAAGAGAAACCTGGTGCAAATAGAAGTTCCAGACATCTGTCCATCATTCTGCAGGAGAAACCCAGCGCTTGCTTTTACACTCCGACACCTCCCCTACTTTGAATGGGAGATGTACCCGTTAGAAGTGTGATACCGAAGCTGAGCCAGGAACACTTGCCGTGAGCTGAGCCGAGTTTAAGCTAACGGCAGCTCGGGGCAGCAGGGCCCCCTCTCCGGGCACCTAAGAGTGGCCTCTGGCCTCAACACCAACCCGCACCGGGCAGCTGCACTGCGTCCTGCGGCAGAGCTCCCCTGCGCCAGGACCCGCAGCCGCGGACAGGGAGGCGCGGAGCCCGGGCTGACCCGTTTGTGGAGGGCAGGCGGCACTGGGCCCAGGTAAGGAGCGGCCGCATTCGAAGGGGATGCGGTGTGGGCAGGGGGGGCACCCCGCGCCCGCCGGAGCAGGAGTCTGAGCGGCCGACTGCTCTGGAGCTGGGCAGCGTCAACCAGCGAGGGTGGGCAACTCCTGTGGGGATTTTCTGCAGCCTTGCACCCATCACTCAACACAGCTCCCGTTTTCCCGATGTGCTCGGAGCTCCCTGCCCCAAGCAGGCGAAGCCGCCGGTCCTACCCCTCTTCCTCCGCCCTCCCAGCGCACATCTCCCGCTCTCTCCCCTATTTTCGTCTTGCCTCTGCCAAATCCCAGGGAAGCACCCGGGGCCTCACCTCGGCGAAGCCAGGGAGTAGCACAGCCGCCAGCCAGGGTGCGCACAGCGGCTCTGACAGCGCAGCCCTACACCCAGGCCCCCACAGGGGGGGCCTCTCCCCTTCGCCATCCCCAAGCTGCTCCTCCCCTCCTCCGCCCGCCCGCGGGGCAGCAGCGGACGAGACCACGAGGGCGCATACGTGGGGGGACACGGCCAAAGAGGTGTCTTGCACAACGCCGAGGCGCGGGCGCGGCCCAGCTGGGAGAGGCACAGCCGGTTCCTCTGAGACGCCGTGAGGCCCCGCGGGGGAAGGCGGGCACCGCCAGCGGCCCCCGCACCTCCCCCCGGCCGGCTGCAGGAGTTGGTGCGGGCCGGCAGCGGAGCGGGGGGCGGCGGGGGCGCAGGTGAGCCCGCGGCGCGTCCCCCTCCCCACCCGCGCGCCGTGTCTGTTTCCGGCGCGCTCGCGTCCCCGCTCCGCCGCGGCTGGGGGAGGCGACGCAGGCGGGCGCCGCGCAGGTAACGGGCCGGGAGCGCGGGCCGGGCCGCGCTGCCGGGCAGCCGCCCTTCCCCTTTCCCCCCGCCGCTGTCGCGCCGCCCGGTGCCCCTTCCTCGCCAGCGTTTGCAGGCGCTGGGGGAGGAGGCGGCCCCAGGTTCCACTGAGCAGCAGCCCCTTCTCCGAACCCGCGGCTGTTCACTCTGGAACCGACTGGCGGCAGCGCGGGAGGCGGGGCCGTAGGGCCGCGCCGAGGCCCCGATTGGCGGCGCCCCAGCCCTCCCGCCTTTCCCGGGTGTTGAGGCCGGGTGTCCCCCACCCCCTGGGGGAGTTGTGCGGGCGTCTCCGGTGAGAGACCCGCGAAGCTGGTGAGAGTGGGTCCTGAAGGGGGCTGCTCGGCAGAGCCGGGGCTGGGCGTCGCTTGGCTGCGTTCGTTGCAGGCGGCTGCCGAGTACGTGCCAGTGCTTTCATATTTCCCTGTAATCTTTCAAATAGAGCCCTGCTTGGGTTGGGTTGCAAAACACGGTTTTGGCAGAGGAAGGCTGCTGCGCTTTCGCTTCAGTTCAGTGCCTCCAGGTCGATGTCGCAGGAGTCTGCTCTCGAGTGGAACTCTTGCTTCCTTCGTTCCAGGTTCCCCCCCCGACATCTGCGGCATGAGTCTTCGCACCGCAGACGTGCAAACTGCTGAGATGGTGGATAACAGACGTTATCTATTTGCTTCTTAAAAAAAGATTATTAAAAGCAAGCCAGCCTTCTATTTTATTGTGGTTTTTATTTTTTATAATTCTTAGCTACTGTAAACAAAACCTGCTTTTCTTTCTCATATTGTGAGGCATAGAAGGCACTTAAAAATAAAAGGGAGCCCTTACGAGCCATATGTGAAAATCAATGGAACAGATTGAGGGTAGTCTTGTCAATTTACAGTCAACAGAAGTAATAGTTACTGTAATTTTCTGTAAACTTGAGGATTCTTCAGGATTAAGTGACCTTAAATTGCTGTTTCAGTGATTTATTAATTTGTATAATTTATTTTTTACTTCACATATGCAAGGTGTTGTGCCTGTAAGTTACAGAGGTGATCAGCTGCAACTACATGAATGTAGGGAGCTTTTCAATTTTTATTTTAGTTGATTTTCTAACTCATGCTGGTTTATAAGTGTAATTACTCATAAGGCTTTTACCCTGGTATTGCTATGGTGTATGCTGTTGGCACCTCACAAGTAATAAAAAGCGCTGTTTGTAGAATTCCAGAGATGCTCAGGAGAAGACACGCTGTAGGTTGTGATTTGTCTTGAAAGGTATTTCAGATTTCATTGGATATGAATTCAAAGATTGTATCTTGACTGAGACACCTGTACTTCTCATTTTCTTTCAGGTACCTCATCAATATTTTGCAGAGGCAATGGAGGCAATGATGCAGACTCTGTTGTAACTCAAACATAAAAGAAAAATATTCTTAGCTGAACTATACTCTCAGTATCATTCAATGCCTAACATTTCAGAAGATGAAAAGGAGAATGGTCCTGGAAATAATGGAAACACTGAAAACAAACCTGGGAAAGAATCCCCAGAAGCTTCTCTTCATGATCCCGTGAAACCATACTGCATGTCAGATGCCCCCACTGCATCTTTGGTGTCCAGGGGGAATGGGCATTATCCATGGGGATGTCCCGTGACTCATACACGAGAGAAATTTTATACCATCTGCTCAGACTATGCGTTTTTAAACAGAGTAACATCTATTTGTAAAAGCCCAAGTGCTTCAGTTAGTGCCTGCCTGTCCAGCAGTGCTGCCTTAACCGCTGGAAACAACACACCTAGCTTACTTGGCATTCAAACTGGTGCTTCAGAGATCATCTACAGTGAGGATGCTGATTTGGAAAGCTTGCCTGGTGATCTTGGAAAGCTTCCATTGGCATGGGAAATCGACAAATCGGAGTTCAACGGTGTCACCACAAATCTAAAGAACAAAGCAGGTGAGCTGGTGAAGATTTGATGTTGTGAGAGGAAAAGGCTTTATGTTTGCAACTTGTTTGTGGGGGGGTCTGGCCAGCACATGTATGTCTTGAGGAAGTGTGACAGAAGAGCCTGTACCTCATTTTAAGAACCTGCTCATCTGGAAAGGGGAGGGTGAGATGGGAGAAGTGAAAGTCAAGTGTAGCTGCCTGGGGAAGGCTGGCTTATGCTTAACTGTTTAGGTCTTTTGGGTATTGTTTGGATTGGCTTCTGATTTGGATTGCTTTGTTTTTGTCTTTGTTGAGTTTTTGGTGTGTTCTTTTAGCAGGACCTGATGCATTGTGCAGCCATTACTTTTACTTGTTAGGTACAGGTTTGTCACTTGCAGAAATGTTTCAAGGTACTTCAGGATGTATTTTGAAATTAAATGCATGGTTTACTTATGACAAGAAGCAAATGAAATTATTGGTTACCTAGGAAAGCAGTTGGTTTCTGTAAAAATCTTGTATTATGATTTGCTTTACGTATAGGGTGTTAGTTCATTTCTTTAGAACTGGCTTCTTAGCTGCCTCCTGTGTTCTTTCTCTGCCTAGTCACAGACTGCAACTGTGAATCAAGGACTTGAATACACACTTGGCTTTCTTTGTCCTGTAATCTCTTTTTTTATCCAGAGCAGGCTGTAGGTATATTTTTTTTTCCTTGATGGCTTAACTAACTAGTCAAATTGCTGTTTACCTTAGTAGAAAGACACGTTAGTGAAACTTGAAAATGTTTGGCAAGTTGCCATTGCCTTTTGGTTTGTACATGTACTGTCCTTAAAAATAAGAAACAAATTATAATGTCTTACAGAATGGTGATTTTTTGCAAAAATATATGTGATTTATTTCATTTGTGATGTCTTAAAAATGGAACAGAAATGCTTCCGCTCTGGCATGCGGCTCAAGTCTTCACTTACCAATGCCTCAGTGGCTTACAGAAAGGAAAAGACCTTGGCAGTATATTATTCTTACTGGATTTGCAGATAACTTTTCCTCAGAAAGTGTAGCTGGTTACAGAGCTTGGCTGTGAAAAACGTATGTTTCATTCTATGTCCCTGTGCATTTAATGTTAGGAGATGGGAAGTCCATGTTGGCCTGAGAATCTATTTCTGGGATGGCTGATTTAATGAATTAGAATAATCAGATTGGCTGCTTTCTCTATGCAGTTGGGCAGGTCATCATTAATTCTATTAGGAAAACCACAGTCTTGTTTATGGAGCTAATGGCAGCTTTACAACCTGTTGACAACCTTGATTACGTATTTGAGTTTTTTCCTGATTTGGTGTTTATTCCCAGTTTACACTTAACTAACACAAACAGTGTCTCTATTTGAGGTGTATGCTGTTACTAAAAACATTTAAGAAGAAAAATATAAAAGGTAAACTAGGCATTTATTTGTTTCTGGAATCTGTTTTGCAGGCAGCATGAAGAAACAAGTGACAAAGAAAAAATCCATAGACAAAAAAAGCAAACAATACAGGGAGTGTACTCAGCGTTCTGCTCTTGAAGATGTGAAGGAGAGGAAAGTGTTGGACCTCCGGAGATGGTAGTATTTATGAACTGTATTTAAGACTATCCCCATACAGTTTGTTGGTAAACATTGTTGCTGGTTCTTATTTCAAACTTCATAATAATGTCTTAATATTTTTTTTTTTTAATTATTATTTTTTTTAGTAGAAATGGGGATATGTTAAGCATACATACACTAAATCTCATATTTTCTACAAGAAGAATGAGAACTTCCCTCCTATCTGTTGAAATTTAAAAAAAACCCCTTTTTTTCTTTCATCTAGAAAAAAAGCAAATTCATTAGCATGGTCAGGCAAAAAGTAACCTTAAACATAGTACCTATGTGTCTTACTCCTGATTTTTCTTTCCATTGGGAAATACTTGATCAGAATCTGTCAGTTCTCTACAACCTATATTACATGAATACAGTTCACTAAATTAATTTAGTTACTGAATCCATCAGGTTCTTACTGTATGCCTATGACATCAGAAAGTTAGTCTACAGAATCTGTGACCTGGAATGACATTCATTAGTAAAGTGGTAGAGAAGCAGTTTACTGCAAGTTCACATGTTAGAAGAGACTGGATCAAACTGTACATTATATTAGTACAGAACCATTTTTCCCTGCAGGATCATTTGTACAGAACTGTGGAGCTGTTAGAAATGTGACTGATTTGTATGAAATAGGGTAGTAGTATCTGACAAAAGAAATTAGTTAACATATTTGTTCCTTTTTTTTTAATAAAAAATTAACACTTTTTTTCAATACAGACATAAACCCATTTAGTATAACATGGCACTTCAATAGCATGGCACACAGAAAAGTAGTTCAGGTTGCTCTTGTAACTAAATCAGGAATGCTTACTCATGTGTCTGGGTTGGTTTATTTGGGTTTAGGTATTGTGTTAGCCGACCTCAATACAAGACTTCCTGTGGAATTTCATCCTTAGTGTCGTGCTGGAATTTCTTATACAGTACACTGGGAGCTGGAAGGTAAGTCACATGTAGGCTGCTTTGCCTCTATGGAATCTAAAATATATTGTTAATTACTTTATTGAACTATCCTTTTTTGTCTTTTTTTTTTTCTTTTAAGTTTACCACCTATTACTCAAGAAGAAGCTTTGCATATACTGGGCTTTCAGCCCCCATTTGAGGAGATTAGGTTTGGTCCCTTCACTGGAAATACAACTTTAATGAGGTATGTTTGGTGGTTCTGATGCAGCTCATCGGTCAATGTATGCAAAAATAGATAAAACTGGAAGATAGAACCTTTAAAAATACAGTTGTAGTTAATTTATTTAAAAAAAAAAAATGTGGCTGACACAAGTTAGTTTCTTAAGTATTAGAATAATGAAGCTCTGACAGTGACCAAAGAAACTTTTAGGTTTTTTTGCACTAGCCATTTTGTATAGTGTGATGTTGCTACACAGGTCAGGTGAACATGAAATTCTGTTTGATTTTTCATTCAGTTTGTTTAATGGCTGTATAATACTCTAGTGAATCCAGTCTCCTGATTAGGAAATTTTTTCCTTACCCTCATTTTCTTGTTTTTGAAAATGCATGTTAAATGCTTATTAATGTTGCTGAGACAGCCTGAAAAGGCAACTGATATACTAGTAGCTTTATGTAAAACACAGTTGAAGAATTGAGAATGAGATAGTGAGTGCTACACCTTTGCTGCAATGGAGCTGTTCAGGAGGAGCTGGGAAACAAAACAAAACAAAAAAAGAGAAATGAAGAAAAGATGGGACTGGAGTCACAGAACACTTGAACCTTTAAATTCTGTTTCAGTTCTGCTCTGCTGTTTCCTGATCTTGATGAGTTGGGTTTAAAATCTTTGCCCTTTTTTATGTTTGTTTGTTTTATTAAATTGAAAAAATAGTTTTTAAGATTAAACAGGACTGGGAGCATACTGTACTTGAACATCTTGACAGGGCTTTGGTGTGCTGTCCTTCTGTGAGATTTAAAAATTTTTGCAGTGTTTTTGCCTGTTTCATGAATTGCATTTGAACTATTGAGCATTTTTTGAAGCCAATATATAGTGTTTGGCATGGAATGTGGGTGCTGGATTTGAAAATGTGGCAGCAGTCTGTTCCTTCTTGAATATGATACTGGCTAGATCACTGAAGAGTGTCATGAAAACCTCATTCTCTGCCTCAGGAAGACTTGGATTCAGATTTTCTATCTTTTCAGGAGTATGTCAGGGTATAGCAATCCTTATAGACCAAGCTGATAAAATGTTCTGGCTTTTTATGTCAACAGTCTATGCAGATGAAAGGTAAACTTCTAGCTCTTCTTTTTCCCCTGTGAGTGCCTTATGCGCTGCAGTAAAGTAACCCTTACTAGTTTATTTTTCTGCCTGGTCAAATAATTTTTAAGTACTTGGACTAGAAAACAGGAGAGCTGAGAGCCAACCTCATCACCCAACAGCTTTATGATTGAGGTATTATCTTCAGAAGTGTGGATTTGAATCATCTAATGTGGAAAAGTGAATACCTGATACAAAAATCTTTGTAGACCTTTCCTCACTCACTGCTTCTGTGAGGAGTTGCAGCATGGGACTCTTGTAACACTTGGGTATTGTGAGGCTTTTGTGACAGAAGCCCAGCATGATAAAGTCTCATTTGAAGGGTCCTGCCTTCTGGTGTCATAGAAGGTTCCCTTCCTGTAGCTTAACAAATTGAGGTTGAAGCTTGGCACTTCAGAATTTGAGTGCCTTTCTAAAGGCTGAGTAATTGAAAGTTACAGGTGGCTAGGCTGAACACAGTAGGACCAGCATTTCACATCCAGCCCTTTGGTTACTTGTGGATCTGTGTCAGGTCTGAAAAAAGCAGAATGCAGGAAAACCCTTTGAATATTTATTTCTCTCTATATATGTTAAGTTCTGTTTGTATTAGGGTACCATGATCATCTACAATCTATATAGTAGTGTGGTAGGTACTTAGTAGCAGACTGAGACTGTTGTTCTTTTCTAAACTGTCCAGCAGAGGAATAGTAGGAGGAAAGAAAATTGCATTTAATAACTCTCGAGTTACTACAATCTTTAAGCTTATTGTTTCAGATGGTTTAGGCAAATAAACGATCACTTCCATATCAAGGGATGTTCATATGTTCTGTATAAACCTCACGGGAAGAACAAGACAGCTGGAGAAACTGGTATGTAGCTAATCCTAAAGCATTCATCTTACAGTATATAAACTGGAAGATGTGTTCTGGGGAGCAACACATTTTTATTTCAGCATTTGAAAATTCTGTGTTATATAAAAATTTAGAATGTACAACACAAAAGTCTTATTAATGCCTTTAATAAATGTTTTATAATTAAAAAAAAAAGTGATTTTAAAGTTGTGAACTCATCTGTTCTGCCTGACTTTAGCTGACATCTGTCTCCAAAAAATTGTGATTATTCTCCATTAGCTTATGAAGCTGCATTTTTATTTCAACTTTTGAAAGTGTGCTACATAAGAAACAAATATACTTTCTTATACAGTTTCTTAGCTTTTGGTATCATCTGGGTAATTGTCTTCTAACTGGTAGGTTCTTTAAAAGGATAAAACCATGCTGAAAAGTTTTGGGGGAGATTGGTAAAGTGGATTTTTAAATTTTTTTTTTTTTGTGTGTGTGTGTGTGTGTGTGTTCTTGGTATCCCATTTGAGAATTCTGTTGTGTGTTGGTGTCTTCCCTAGTCTTTTACTGAACCTGAGCACTGCAGTCACATGACAGAATAGTGCATGCCCAAATGTGGAATGTGTTCCTGAGACTGTGAACCTCCAAAAAGCTCATGATACCAAAACGTTTGAAAGCTTTCAGGGGTTTCAGTAGTATCATTAATGTGTGCTACATCTGACCTGGGGCAGTGGGACTGCATTGTGTTGCAGCGTTTACTTACGACGTTAAGAGATGCTTTTGGTTCTTTATTTTTTTTATTCCTTTTTCAGAACAAGTACTTTTTAATATGACTTTGATCTAAATCCAGTGCATACTTTATATTGCATTTCCCTAGTACAGACTGTATGGCAGATGTGTGGTGATTTTTGCCTTTTTCCTTTTTTTTTTTTTTTTTCCTTTTTCCACATTATATTATGTAAAAAGCAGTGTTAACTATTTTATATGTTATCAAATAGTTGGTTGTTTGATTTTTTTGTTGTTGTTTGGTGGTGGTCTTTTTTTTTTTTTAATATGTTATGCAGGATCCAAAGCACTTTGGACTGTAACCTGATCTTTCTTTGCAGCTGCAGGGGCTCTTGCAAAGCTCACACGTGGACTGAAAGATGAATCCATGGCCTACATCTACCATTGCCAAAACCATTATTTTTGCCCAATTGGATTTGAAGCAACCCCAGTAAAAGCTAGCAAAGCCTACAGGTAACGTACTCTGTTTATGCTTGTTTCAGTGGAGGAAATGTACAGAAAACTTTACTGTCAGCTGATACTGTTTGTCTCCCTAAGTAACATTTAAGTGTATGTTGTAAAAGAATTGTATGTCTGAACTAGCAAAACACTACTGTGTGATTTGAAAGGGTTGACCTAAATTTAAACACAAGTAAGCAGACTAGATTGAGAAGACTGTATATGGTACTGAGAAATTGTTTAAAGACATTTTAGCCAGATACAGAGAGGGTAGTTATTTACATGAATGACAAGGGAAGGTAATTAGTATGAAAATATGGGCTGAAAAAAGCCAGATTTTTTTTTTTTTTCTTAAGGAAAAACACTAGAAAGCCAGCTAATTACTCGGGGATACTGGTCCCAGGGAATTTGAAGGGAAACAAAAGAAGTGTGTATGTGTTGGGATTTTTTCATTATAACCCATAAGCAAAAAGCTTACGGTGATATAAATCCATGATGATGTGGATGTGATAAAATCTGTGCTTTGAGAAACCAGTGTTTGTGTATGGTGAGAACTGGGGATGTGTAGGTATTGCAGGATGGTGGTTATGTACTTTTTTTTTTTTTTTTTCTAGTGTTCACTAGTATTGGTGATAAACTGCAACTACTAGAGTGTAAAGCTTAGAGCAGTAAAGCTATCTGAATATTCTGTTACCAAGAATTGGCAGGCATCAGGGGAGAGGAGCTAGAAGAGATCTCTGAATACCACAGTATGTTTGGCTTCTTCAGACAACTCTTGGAATGCTGGAGTACATCTCAAAGACCAGGAGAAAATATGTCAGTTGTTTTAGAATAAAAATATAATTACTTGGATAATTCCACCCTGACAATCTGAAATTATTCAGGATAAAATAATGGAATAATTGATATAGGTTTCAATTAAATATAGGTTTTAAAAGAGGATAATAGCATTGATATTCATACTGAGTTTGAGGAAAGTCTTACGTTAAAACTTCAGATTTTAAGTTGAAAAATTTCATAATCTCGAGGCAATTTGTCTTTGCTTTTGTAAAGCATTTAACTCGCTGCTGTATGATATGCTGAGAGTCGGGCTTTTTACCTCATTCACAGAATCATATTATTGTGGTTTTCCTCTTTCTAAGTAGTTTCAAGCACAAGTAAGTATCAGAGGTTTTTGATGAACTTTCTCAAAGCTCAACTGTTGGTCAGCATTTATTAGTGTTATCACTGAGCACAAGACAACAATCCCTGACAAAATTGGCAGATACAAATAGTCGGGAATGCTGAACAATGACAAGAATAGGTCACTGGTGTAAGGTGAGCCTCAGTCCTGCACTTTGCATACCAAGCAAACTGTCTTTGGCTGTGTTGAAGATGTAAAGTCACATCAAGGAATGGAGAGTACTATCTCTACTTCTGGAGTTGAAAATAGTAACTGTTTGGAGCTAATAAAGTGTAATTATCTCAATCTAATTTGTTCCCAGTGTGAATCTTGACTGTAGGGTCAATAAAAGCTTTAGTATATGTCCAAAATAATACAGAAGATGTTTAACAACACTGCATTTGCTGTCAGGCCCTGTGAGTGAGAAGAGTGTGGGAAATAGGCCCCAAACAGAAGTCCAGAATGTCAGTCTGCTTAACTTTACCAAAAGGTTATTGGCTTACATACGTTAAATCACTAAGAGTCTGCACTGGAAGAGAAAAGCAAAGAAAAAAAATTTACTAGATGAAAAATGCAGTTTGAGAAATAATATGGTCCAGTGTGTGGAAACTTAATGTGCCTTTTATCTAGTTTGAATTTATATTGTTTAGTAATAAGTGAGAACAATAATTTAAATACTTTACCCATGGTTGAAATGGATTCTTAGCCACTAGTGATGTTATTTTAAAGTAACTATTAGATTTATTTTTTTTTCCTAATGACAGATCTAACAATATAACATGAAGTAATGATTTCACAGAGCTTTTATAGCCTTATTGTAGGCTGGAGGTCGGAGCAGAAGAGCATCCTGTTCTCTTGATATCTGCTAAAATCTTACTGGGAAATACTGTGTTTAGTTTCCATAAGCACTATCAATAGATTTTGCAGCAGTTCTTGTTTACCTGTTTTTTCATTCTAGTTACAAAGGAAAGCTTTTCTTTAAAAATGAAGCTAAGAAACATTTGAGTTCCACAAGAAAGGGATAGGTAGGCTGCTAGCCTGAGCTTAGGAGACAGTTCTTAGGTTACCCACAGACTTCCTGTATGATCTTAGGTTGCTGGATTTGGACTCGGGAGACCTGGGTTCAGTTCCCAGTTCAACCACAGACTTCCAGTGTGACTTTAGGTAAGTCAAATAATCTATCCTGTGTCTTGGTTTCCCATCTACAATGATGGCATAGATTGTTATTTTACAGGGGATTTTTATAAGTAAATAAATTATTGCAAGCAGTAATATGCTCTCTAATACTCTAAGCAGAAAATTCTAAGGTTTTGTCACAGTTGAAAGTAGTTTCTCATGGGATAATTATACACAGGAAGTCACAGAACAATCCTCTGTATCTCATCAGTTTGCCCTGATTATCTATCACAATTTTTTTCCCTGACAAGGTTACAGCAGGCTTTTTGTTTTTTGGACAAACTTCTCACAAACTTGAACTAGTATTGGTTGAGGGTTTTATTTTTTAATACATGCCATTGAACTGCATCCTCGTAAGTATCCAAGTTACCATTTTTTTCATACAGGTTACCCTGCAGCTGTTAGTAACAACTGTCACCTGGAGTGTAGTTTAAAAATAACAGACTATTTAAAAACAGTCTTGCATGACTCTGTTATACATCACAGATAGGGAGGAAGATGTTCCTTCCACCTTTGTATGGCTTTCCACAACTCTTATTTCCATCCTTGCATATATATTTGGATCCTATACTAGACTGCCTTTCATCCAAGTAACACTATTTTTATGAAGATCTGTCTTTTTCCAGATAATAAGCAGTAGATTCCCAGGACTTGTAAACCAAAAAGTTTACCTGTAAGAAGTTGCAAACACTGTTTATAGCACAGGAGCTGGTTTTTAGTTTGGCTGAGGAAGCAATCTTAAATGTTAAGAAATTCCGAAAAGAACAATAGAATGTTAATCTCTCTTCTTCTTTTTAGTATGCACAATAAATCTCACTAGGATTGTATCTTCTATTGAACAGAGGTCGTGTCTTGCAGCAAGAAGTAGAATATTGGATCTTAATTGGAGAGCCGAGCAGAAAACATCCAACAATACACTGTAAAAGGTATGTTACTTGGTAAGAATATAAACCAGTGTGTGTTCTCTCCAAACAAATTGTATTTCTCTGCTAAGGTTCACCAAGTGACTTTTTATTTTTTTCAAATGAAATATACAATAATTCTAACAGAAACAGGAACTTCAGTGATAAACTTCACATTTTGACATCAAGGCTGTCTCTGCAGTTTTACATCATATGGTAGGACACACCTGGGCTGTTGATAGCCAAAGCCTGTTTCTTTTGTTTAAGTGAGACACAGCTCACATTAGTCAGGAAGAAAAGACACCTCAGCTGTCTGTGGTCCTGCCAGTTGTGACTTACAGACTGTACAAACCTCGGAGGAGTTTACGCTGCGGTCATGGATGTACACAAGCTGTGTCTGGGGCATGCAGAGGATATTACGCAGCTACCAAGCTCCTAGCTCAGGTACAGGTACAGCCTGTACTCTGCTGCATTATTAGCTTATCTATGCATTAAAATAATACCTTTATGATAAGGTCTGGCTCATACAAAGTTGGTGTCTAAGCTAGATGCACATACTAGGAGAGCTACAGGGTGCTATGTAGAAATTTCATCCTTTAGTTCTGTTTGTTATGATAAACTATAGAACAGCTATCTCAGCTTTACTTGACATAGTAATTCATAATGCTTGATATTAATTTCTGAAATGAGTGAAAAAAAAATAGTATTTCTCAAGAAACCAATTCTGTGACTGAAACATAAGTTTTAGCAATTAGCTTCTCTGCCCCCCCCCAAGTTAATTATAGAGTGGGTTTTTTGTTGTTGTTTTTTCTTGATACATAAGGGAAAGAGCTGTGGGGGAAAAAAAAAAATCAGACTGCTTCTGCTTTGTTTCCTCTTACGCTTTAGTTATTTTGACAAATTGTTTGAAAGTGCTTATCTGTCGATTTCATAGCCAGTTGGGTCTAACCCATTACCTGAAAGCCAGGTACCCGGTTTTGTTTTTTGTCTAATGATGTGACTAGGTCAAAAACTGTAAATAGCTGGATATTTTGGACAAATGCATGTGATTGCTGTGCTGAGAAATGTGCTGTCCATCCCCCTGACAGAATTTTGTCCTGTGGTATATAAGCTACAAATGGCATGGGAAAAGGTTTATGAGTATAGAATACAAACCTTTGTAATAGTATTTTTGATTGTGGAGACTTTCTTCATCCTGCTACATCCCCAGTGAGAGCTAGCAGAAAGTTCTGTGCTTAAGGTAGGAGGGCAGAGGTTGGGGTAGATATGGATTTTCTGAACTTGGAGGATGGGTTTAGAGAGAGAAGCAGGTAATCAGACTTTGACAGAACTGAAAAGGTGAGGCTTAAAGTAGTGTAGAATATGGGGATGATTGTTGCAGTTGGGCTAGAAGGAGCTATGAAACTGAAGAGCTGAGTGAGTGGGGAATGATTGAATTGATAGGTTAAATTGGGGAGTGAGTTATGGCGAGAGCGGTCTGGTAAAAACATTTAATGGGGAAAAAAGCCCAAGGGTTTGAACAAAATTATATAAAAGGGTAATAGAGGATTAAATCAAGTAAAAACTAATGTTTCTCCTTGCCTAAATCACATTTTGCTTCTTCCTTTCACAAATTGGTGACTTTTTTTCAGGGTGAGCAACACAACTAATATCTCTCAGTGCTCCTACTCATTTTGGAAGGTGTTTCACAAGAGCAGGAATAATAATTGTTAATGCTTTGATTAGAAGTGATGCTTTTATATCTAGCTTGATATATTGATATATATATATATTGTGGGGTTTATATCTTTACACGTTTGTTTAAATCACTGGTAAGAATGTTGAAAGCTGAAGATCTGTATTTGCATGCATGTGTACATAGGTTCTTAATGTTGCTGAGGTTCCGTAAATATAGGCTGAATAGTAATAATCTTATTCTGTAGGTGGGCAGATATTGTCACTGACCTAAACACCCAAAATCCAGAATATCTAGATATTCGACACCTAGAGAGAGGATTGCAGCATCGAAAAACAAAGAAGGTAAGGTAAACTTAGGAAGATAGGAGGAAATTCATGGTAGATTTTTAGCAAAATTCTTTATACTTCAGCAATGTAAGATCACTTCTCTAAACCAAATTTGTTACAAAGTGTTTCTGAAGACACAAGTCAAATTCAGGTACCTACATAGCAGAATTGTTTATATTTACTTGTAGGACAAGGTACAATATAGCAGTAGCCTGGCAGATGCTAGCATGAGCCAGGATATCTGTGTTTATGATATATTTGGTCACAATATTTAACTTTATTGGCCTAAAATGTAGCTGCAGCAAGTATGGAAATACTTTACAGACAAGTTACAGACAGATTCTTTTGGTTTGTGACCTTCTAACTATATGTAAGCCAGAAAGAAAGTACAGTCAAGTAGGATCAAATGTAAAAGAATGCATGTGTGTGTCTTGTGGAGACTTACTGTCCGTATATACAGCTTGCTTTCCTATAGATAGGGCTACATCTCATGGGTGGAGGGTGTATTTCTGATTTTCAGATGGAAAGTCTATGAGAAATAATAGGCTGAAGAGATTATTTCAGATTTGGATACCCTATGGAAGACTGTGTCAGCAAGATGAGGACGAACCAGAACAGATAATCTGTGTGAAAGTGGCTGGAGAGTAAGAAAAGACTAGCAGAAGATAAGCTGTATTAGCCCACAAAAGATAAAAAGGATAACTTAAAAAGATGAGAGAGAAGGCAGTAACTGAATCTAGGAAACAAATTTGATTGACCCAAGTTGTTTGTGAACAGGTTTGTGGTGGGGTTTATGTTATTTTTTTTTCTTTCTTTCTTAAATTTATCCACTAAGATGTTAATTTCAAATATCTCTGTGTGTTAGAAATGCTCCTGTGTGTGTTTAACCCAGAACCTTTTTACTTTGTTTAGGTTGGAGGAAATCTTCACTGCATCATTGCCTTTCAGAGACTTAACTGGCAAAGATTTGGTCCTTGGAATTTTCCGTTTGGAACCATTAGACAGGATAAACAATCCCAAACACAAGGACAAGGAATTTCCAAATCTGAGAGCGAAGACAATATCTCTAAGAAACAACACGGACGACTGGGCCGATCTTTCAGTGCTAGTTTTCATCAGGAATCTACGTGGAAGAAATCTAATCTTCGTGAGAGGAGGAACAGTGGGTATCAGAGTTATAATGATTACGATGGAAATGATTAAAATTAACTTTATATAATAGAGGTGATATATTAAAGTTAGTTTTAATCACAACATATTAGGGATTTATTAGTCCTAGAATACATATGAATAGAAATTATGGTATAAGATACAGCTTCGTAATTACTAAATAAATCTGATTATATGGTTGCAAGGGATGAGGCCTGATGTATAAACTGACAGATAAGCACAGATTATTGTACTTTTGCAATCAAAAGTAAATATGACAGCAACATCAATCATTTCTTTTGAAATAATTGTACTATGTCCTGATCTGTGAAAACAAAAGAGCAGATTGAAGTTAGTCAGTGTAATAAACAGACTCATTGAAAATACTTAGTATTTAAAAGCATGAGAATTTATGATAGGACTTTATAAAAAGGGTTATTCTGCAAATGGTGTAAGGATAAAAGTAAACATTGCCTTCCTTTGTAACACTCCATTTTCTTAAGGCTACCCATATCCAGTGAAAAGGAAAAAAATCACATAGGTTAGAAAACCTTGTCAGATTTGAAGAGTGAATGTACATTCTCCATTTAGTTTCCAGTAGGCTTCTGTCAGTCAGATAATCGTATTTTGGTCAAGCAGGTCTCAGATTCTTTTCCCTTAGCTGGGTGCCTGTTTTAGGCTGAGAGGAATTGCCTGTGGCAGGGCAGGTTTGAGGATGGACCTTCTTTTTTGCTTTTGCTCTGTGGGTACAGCAGCTGAATTCTCCTGGAGTGTCTTGAGAGCACAGACTCACTTAACACAAGCTGGTGAAATTCATTGTTAAAAAGCTGCATTTACCATTAGCCAAATGAGCCAGATGAACACTCTGTTCTGTTGGTAGTTCTTTTACTTGTTCAGTCTTAAAATCTCTTGTCATTTTTCTGCTGCTCTTTTCACTTCTTATGAAAGGAATGCAAGTGCCGATAACTGCTGGCAGCCCTGAAGATATTATATACCTCTTGGCCAGCAAACAGTTCAAGCTTTTTCAGGTGTCCATGTGGAGTCTCTTTTTCTTTCTATCTTTTTTTTTTTTTTATTTTTCCCTCTAATTTGAAATTATCCAATTGTTTGCCCAAACATGTTGCAGCAATTGTAACTTTCTGTGTACAAATGTTTGTACCTGCTCAAGGATTAATTTTGTGACATAAAAATATTTGTCATGGATGCAGGGGTTTTGTAGGTTGCTGCTTTTGTTAACCAAAAATGGGAGACTTTTAGACTTTTGTTCATTCAATAAAAATGGTTTTCTATTTTGTTGTTTGCTTTTCATTTGTCTTGGCAATGGTGTAGGTTTTCAGGAAAATAGGTAAGGGAAGGAACAGAATTGCAACCCCAGTTTAGCAAAGTAATCCCAGAAGTAGGATCTCTCTGCTTATAAGCCTGTGCAGCCACTGTGACTTGACCTCTCTTGTAATTTCCCACAGCCTGGGGGCTGATGACTGAACAAGATCTGCAGGTTTTGAAAATTTACTTTCCAGATGGACTATTTTCAAGCATTAGTTTTCAGAGCTGAATTGGGATTGAGGGCTCAAGTTTCTTTAGAATACTTAAACTGTGTTCTTCAGTGTACTTTACACTTAAGTTGGAGTTGTGTATGTCTTATCAGTTTTCTCTCCTATGTTCTCTCCCTAGTTGTACTGGGGAAGGGGGAGTAGCCTGCAGCTATTCTCAAGTAGGTGTGTTGTGATGGATTTCTGTTTCTGCAATTGTTTTGTGCTTGGGTCGGAGACTGTCAACGCTTCACCAATAAAGTATGTAATGTATCTGATTCTTCCAGCATAGCAGAAAGATGATGCGTGTCCTTGGGGCCCTGCTACCGGGAGATTTCTCTAGAAATTCCTGGCAGGGAGGTGGGTGCAGTGTGGGACACTGGGGACGTGGTGGAAGCTGAGCATGGAACACAGGCTCCAGGGAAAAGCATGTTTAGCGGAAAAAGAAAAAATAAAGACATCTTTTGTTTTTAGGACGTGGTGTTGGGTACTTCTCGCCTGTCCCGAGGAGAGCGGGTCCCGCAGGTGTCTGCCGCCTCCTCCCTCGAGCCACCCTGCCTCGGGCGGCAGCGCGCCGCTGCGGCCCCGCCGCCTGGGCTTCCCCACGGGTGGCTGCGGCGGCCCGTCAGGAAGGGCAGTGGCAACAGCTCGAGCCACCGGGAATGACACCGGGGTGTGAGAGGGGCGAACGGGACTCCGCCCCGCAAACCCCGACGTAAGGCGGTGCCTCCAACTACGGCGCCGGGCTCCGCCCTGCCAACTGCGCTTCCCAGCAGGCGGCGGGGCAGGCGCACGCGCACGCTGCGCGCGGAAGCCGCTAGGGTTTTCTGGGGCTCAGGCGGCCGGTATCGTTGGGCTCCGCCCGCCGCGCGCTCCAGCGGACACCCCGCCCTCCCCCACGACGCTGTCGCTCCGCGGGGCCGGTTGGATGAGACCGTGGCGGTCCTTGCGGGGAGGGGGACGTGGAGAGCTGTCCTGTGGCCGGCCGGCGGCGAGCAGCTGTAACGCTGCGCTTCCCCGGATTCGTAAAGGATTTTCACCTATCGCAAGCTGAAGGAACCATCCGGAATCGTCCCCAGAGGCTGCCGCGGCCCTCGCGGCCCAGCTCCGACTCGTTATTTCTATTTGCGGTGCTAATGCACCCTCATTAGTGAAGCGTACGTGGGTTGTTTAATCTTTGGGCGGTTCTTTTGTTTCTCAGAGATTCTTTATCAAAGTAGCTAAGGAAGGAAGATGGGAGTTCAAGGACTTTGGAAGCTTCTTGAGTGCGCTGGGAGACCTATAAACCCAGAAATGCTAGAAGGGAAGATTCTCGCTGTTGGTATCCTTTAAAAGTAAAGCCGAGGAACCAGATTTGTGAGGGAGACTGTTGTAGCTATTTCCCGTATTTCTACGAGATTATTTATTTATTTAAATCATGACCACATTTTGATGAGTATATTTAATGTATTATAGTATATGGAATAATAAGCTATTTTTTTATCTTTAAGAGAAAGATCTTTTTATCTTTAGAAAAAAGCCTTTTTAATAGATTCTTCACACAGATTCTGGATTACAGGATTTTGTGCTTTGTAAGTAAATGTGCTTTATAAGTAAAAAGTCTCAGCAGGACTACAAGCTGAGAAAGTTTAAGTACTTTTGCATCAACTTTCCTATCATAGATGCTTGGTTAAATGCTGGAAAGATGTGGAAAGAACTTGCCCTTCATTTATTTGTAAAAATAACTGGGGAGATGCTACTTGCTGCCCAGTTCTTTCAACTCTGCCTGTGGCCTAAGGTACTACGGGTAAGAATCCCTTCCCTGGAGTTCAGAAGTACTTGCATAACATTGGCTTTGATAAGCCAAGCCTGGAACAGTGGGCAAAAACCTCTCTGTCAAATAAGTGCACTTTATCGAAACTATTTATGTGGTATATGAGTAAGATAGCACATTTTTTCCTCTTAATGGTTCTTTAAGATATCAGTATTTGGTTGAACCAAGCAATAAAGGGAGCCAGAGATCATGGTGGTAATTCCATACAAAATGCTCACCTCCTCACTCTGTTTCATCGGCTCTGCAAGTTACTGTTTTTCCGAATTCGGCCTGTCTTTGTTTTTGATGGGGAGGCACCGCTTCTGAAGAGACAAACCTTGGTAAGTACCTTTGCAGAGTCATTGCAATGCATAATGGGATGTATGTCCCCCGATACTGAGCAGCTGTTTAATTTCCTTTTCACTCTGCTTGTGGTTCTGCATTAGGAGGATGGAGGGCTTGAAGTGCACCGCTGGGCAGGTGTTGTTTACAGTCCCAGTCTTGGTTAGCTGTTGGAGCATGCAGCAGCTCCCTTTGGATACATTCAAGTTAGATTTGTATAGAAACCAGACTGCAGGTGTCATAAGTCTCAGTCTTGCTCTGGGATGGACCCAAACTTAACTCTTGAGAGTATTTATACCCAGAAGCTGAAAACTATTCCTGAGTTCCACTGTGGAAACCAATATAGATTTAGAGGATCTAAATGGAGACGTTGTCCCCATTGATATAGGATGAGTTAAGAGTTGCTCATAGATTCAGAATTACAGAATACTTGGAATTAGAACATTTATTCACTGGATATGTACCTTCAGCACACATCAGAATCTCAGTGGTGTTAATCCTATTTTCCCAGGCTAAGAGAAGACAAAGAAAGGAAGTTGCTGCTAGGGATTCCAGGAAAACTACTGAGAAACTCTTGAAAACATTTCTGAAGAGACAAGTTATCAAAACTGCACTTAGAGGCAAAAGGTAAGAATAAAAAATTATTTCTCCCTTGTTTTTAAGTGGCAAGTTAGTTTTTATGTTACTTTTTATCACAGTTGTGGTTTTCTTCTTTTCTTAGCAATGAAGCTTTGCCCAGTATTACACAAGTTCAAAGAGAAGAAATTGATGATATGTATGTATTGCCGCCTTTAGAGGATGAAGAAAAGAACAGGTAGGTGGAGTTAAGAAAAATAGCTTAAATGGCTATAATAAACTCAAAGTATAAGCCACAGTTCTTAATGCTGCTGAAAGGCCTTTGACCTGTGAGACTCCATAGTATATACATTTTATTTCTTTAATTTATATTTTATTTCATTTTCTTTTGGGAGAGTTTGGTTTATAGCTCTGGATACAGAAGCCTTCCCATTATTTATGGGAAAGTAACAGAAGAATTCAGTCTACAGATTAAACTTCACACTGGATTCATGTTTAAGGATAAAAGTGATAACTCAGTCTCTGTGGCCATATCTGTACTACTAAATGGAGCTGATTGTTCAGCCTCCGGGAGCTGATGTGTGGCAGCTTGATTGTGGCTTGTGTCCCTTCATTCAGTACTGTAGATGTGTTCAGCAGAAGTAGACTTTGCTTGTACTTGTCAAGCTTGTGACATCTTAAATAGCACTGAGTAGGAATGGGGAGCTGTCCATTGGATTATTCTTTGCACATCTTATATATACTTGGAATGCTGACCAAATAAGAATCAGGTAGCTATTTAAACACCAGCAGTTGTCTCATTGTGGTTTTAACCGAGATAAGTTTTTCTTCTTGCTTTATGTTCAGGTTTTTTTGACTCGTGTATGTATTTACATGCATGCATATGTGTGTTTGTATGTATATTCATATATATGTGAGTACTTTGATGTTGTGTGTGAATTTTCATACTTGCCAGTTAAGTGATGACTAAAGTATTTTTGCTTAAAATAGGAACTTTATTTTCCTAGGTAAATATCTACATCTTTTTTTTTCTTTTTGTGATTTTTAGTTCAGAGGAGGAAGATGAAAAAGAATGGCAAGTGAGAATGACCCAAAAAAAGATGCTGCAGGTAAGTGTATCTTAATTGCCCTGTTACTATGAATAATCCTCTCATTGATCTGCTATGCTTAAAAGACAAACAAAAGGGTCAAAAAGAGGAAAGCATTTGGAGGTATAGGTCTTATATTACTTACCAAGCAAACAAGTTAATTTGGAGTACTCTATGAATTCCTGCTAATGAGCAAATACAAATGCAATTTTCTGCACTAGAATACAGCAGAATAGGAATTGCTCACAGTATATTTTTTTTTTTTTTTTTTTTTTTTTGCTTTGGACAACTTTTTGAACATGTGGAGGAGAAATTGTTTTTCGTGATGATGTAAGTGAAATGTGTGCATTTGTGCACATGTGTATGCAAATATAAGGCAGAATATTTAATAAAATTCCCATGCTTCTCCAAATATTAATTGATGTTAAGGCACTTCAGTCCTTGAGTTTTTGTGGAAAAATTCTGTTCTCTTCTGATCTGCTGATGTCATGGGAAGAGGAGAAAAGAAATATGTAAGTTAAGAAGGTATAATAAACAATAAAGTTATCTCTGTTTTCATCAAAGCAAAAATAACATTTCTAAGAGTCTTTTTTGTTTTTAATCTTTGATGTAGTTCACATTCAGAAAGAGAACCTCTTTGGATGGATAAAATCAGACTAGCTGAGGCTGTACAACCTGATTTTGTGATTTAAACTAAATATCTCTTTGTAAAAAGAATAAACCCAAGTTTCTCTGTATAGTGTACAGCAGTAATTATGTTCTTTGTGTTATTTTATTATGTAGTAGTTGCCTTTTTTTTTTTTTTTTTTTTTTTTTTTACTCTTAACTGGTTACTTCACAGTAGAGGAAGTAGAAACAAAGATTCAGGTTTGGTTTGGGGTTTTTTTGGTTATTGTTTGGAGTGTCACTTCAAATATTTAATAATTGTTCTTTCTTTGTTGTAATATAAAGTACACATTTGTTGTTTTGCATATTTATAGGAAGAGTTGTGTGAAAATCCTCATTCTGTAGATATTGAATCAGAAGATTTTAACAAGCTGCCTCCAGAAATAAGACATGAGATCTTGACTGATATAAAAGAATTTACAAAGCGAAAAAGAACATTATTTGAAGCAATGCCAGAGGTAATATTTAAAGCAGTTTTCAAGCCAGCAGCATGGAGCTATTGCCATTAATGCAGATGAAGATTACATAAAAGTATCACATCTGGAAAGTGTTACCCTCAAGCCTGATAAGAGATGATGTGTTGAGAGGAAAAACACCCGGTGGGATAATGCCTCTTTAACAGAGCCCTCCTGTGTGTCTGTCTATTGAGCCCTGTCTCTCAATTTCCGCTAAAATTGACAAAGCTAATTCAGTTCAGCAAGAATGAAAAAAATCATCAGCATTTCACCCAAGATTTCAATTGCAAGGACGTACCACTGGTGTGGATAAACCAGGAAGGGTGTATGCAGCTTGGGATTCCAAACCCTCAGGTGGTTATGGGAGCTGGCAGCTGGGAAAAAGCTTTTGTAGCTTAGGTAAATGTGTTCCTAAAGCCATTCAGAGACAAATGGGGAATTCTGTGGTGTTCGTGCTACAATGGCTTTTCAGGCACAGCTAGTTTTTTAAAGCAAAATATATGTCAGATCAAATGCTTGCTTATGTCCAAGTGTAAGCTAAGAACCATCATCTTAAAACTATCCACATGTGGATTTTGTTATAATTACATTGTTTTTTAAGGTGGAGACTAGCTTCATTAGATAGCTAAGTTTTGTTGGTCACATCATTATGTTTGGCCAGCATTCAGAACTACTTGATGATACTTTTAGAATTGCTGCATGTTACTGGGCTAGTATTGCTGTTGCTTGGGAGTGCAGCTGCCAGTATAAGACAAAGATTACCTGCTTAAAAGGAAACTCTTAAGAAAGCTCTCCATGGTGTGGTAAATGAACTTGCCTAAAAGGTACAGCTAGTGGTATTTTATTTAAATTCACTTCGTTGTTTTCTGTCTTTTGGGTTGTTTTTGGTCGGTTGTTATGTTGTTTTGGCTTGGTTTTGTTGTTGTTGTTTTGGGTTTTGTTTGTTTTTGTTTGTTTGTTTGTTTTTTTTAAGGAGTCTGATGAATTCTCCCAGTACCAGCTTAGGGGGTTGCTTAAGAAAAGCAGTCTCAATCGGTGCATAGAAAATGCACAAAAAGAAATGAATCAGCAGCACTCGGGTGAAATCCAAGCACAGTATGAAAATGAAGGTGGTTTTGTGAAAGAAGTGGAATCTAGGAGGGTAATGTCTGAAGATACTTCTCACTATATCTTAATAAAGGGTATGTCAGGTTTTAATTTTGTAAACCTTCTTGTTTGCTGTGTGCAGTCTGCAGCTGTCAGTTTTAAGAAAAAACTGAGTACTGTTTACAGGTGCATGTAGTCCATACTTTGTATGAAATGTGCATTACTGCTAGACATAGAACTAACTGTGATCTGTAAATATGTAGAAAAATGGTTTATTGATCTTTGTATAATGATGTTCATTATGTAAATTGAATGTTAGTACAAACCAGCTTTTTACTGAAAAGAAAAATAAATCAACAAAGCTCTTTCTTTCAGGTATTCAAGCAAAAGAAGCTACAAGTAGAGACGGGGAACCTACTGCAGGACCCTCATCAAAAATTCTTGAATTTATTAAATCAAATAAAATTAATGAATCTCCTGCTAATGCAAAGCTAATTGCACCTGACAAGTTGCAGACAGAGAAAGATAACAACATAGTGTCAGCACCACCCTCTCCTCAGACTTTGCTTGCTATCCAGGCAGCTATGGTAGAAAGCAGCTCAGAAGAAGAATTGGGGGATGAAGATGCAGGACGATTGAACATGGATCAACGTGTGACAGAGGAAGGCAGTCTGTCTCCAAGAACACTACAGGCAATTCAGCAAGCTCTGAGTGGTAATGATAAAAGGGAGGAAGTTGTTAGTGTTAGAGCTGATGGCATGCTACCAGCAAGGTCGGAAGTGAAGGATTTTCTGCTTAGCAGCTCAGATGAGGAAGATCAGATTTCTGAAGTTAAGGAGGGGAAAAAAATGCCTACATCTGCGATTCATTTGCCAAACCAAATGATTTTGCAAGACACCGCATTTGAACAGAAGGGTCAGGAGTTGGAAAAAAGTATGACACCCAAAGACACCAGTCTATCCAGAGCTGAAAATTATTCTTGTATCGACAGTAGGAGAAAAGGCAAAGAAGATGTAGACAAAGAAGAAAATGGTTCCAAAATGGACTTAAATTCTTTGGGAGATGAGGATACAAATTTGTGCATGCAGAAGCCAAGCTGTTCTCCTGTACAAACTAGTGCAGGGTCTTTGATCCATGCAGAACCACCAGACTTTTCTAAAAATGAAGAAAACTTGAAAAATTCTGAAAGTGTAGAGGAAGTAATTTTGCAAACAGAAGAGAATATATCCAAGGTACAAAAGGATATTAGATTTTTTCCAGAAGCAAAAGGTCCTGAGGAGGAAAGAGGAGGGATACCACAGTCTGAAGACAGTGATTCTGATGGTATGTGCTTTTTAATTATGTAGAAAGATAAGAAAATAGAACCTTATTGTATTTGTAGTCAGTTAAAGTTAACATTTTCTCCTAGCAAAAAATACTTTAAAATAGATGTATTCCTACATATGTAAGAGGTGGAAGGAAAATCTGAGCTATGTTTTTCCCCTTGGTGTTACATCTTTGAAACCTGAGTATACAGTACAGAGAGTCAGGAAAGCATGCTGTTGTGTACATTGAACTTAACTGGTATGTTAATGGTCGACCACCTGGTTTCTGTAATTTCACAATCCTTACATCTATTTCCTATGTATATGAAAAAAAAAATCACTGCCCTATTTAAAATTGCATACAAATACTTCTTTTTAAACAAGCAGCAGGAAGTTTAAATCTTTATTTTCCTATAACAGGAAGCTTTATTGAAGTGGATACTGCAATCAGTAACGAGGCTGAGGTTCCTACTAAATATAATGAAAAACCGGGCGATGAAATAAGACTTCCAGAAGTGGAGACGGACAAACATGATGTTGTCACCCAGGACTTGCTAAAGGAGTCCGATGAAGTGGAGCTGGCAAACGATCAGAACGATGAAAGAGAAGATGATGGTAAAGACGCAGCAGATGAGTGGCAGGACGTCAGTTTGGTAACTCCTTGTTGCTTGTTCTGAGCTATTAAGCGCTCTGTGCCCTAGTAGTTTCTATTGGATGGCTTCTTACTGTTTTGTTGCTTTCTCAAATACATATCTAATTCTATGGGAATTAATTTTTCCTTAAAGGTGATGTTTAACCACAATCTGTTTTAAATCAGAGGGCAACTTTGAAGGTTTTAGTACTCTGATGAATAGACCTGTCTCTGGTCTTAAAATTTACACCATTAGAGAAGCTATGACAACTTCCAAGTTGTTGAAATAATTAAAAATCTTGGTTTGTTTTTCAGGAAGAACTGGAAGAATTAGAAAATGACCTTTCTGCTGAGCAGAATACGCTTCAGGCTCAAAAACAGAAGCAGGAACGTGTTGCTGCTTCTGTAACAGGACAGATGTTCTTAGAAAGCCAGGTAGTATTTGTTGAATCATTTTGATTTGATACAGCCTGATGTGGTTCTCCCCTCCACCCCAAGCAAGCATTTTCTCAAAGTTGTTTGTAATTTTGCTTAATTATGGGTAACTGTTTTTACTTTTTAGGAGCTTTTTCAGTCTGATTGGTTTAAAATATTGACAGTACTGAGATAATACTAAATTCCAACAATGATAAATAACTGTTATAAAATAATGAAATTATGAATAAATCCATATTTATATTTTTTTAATCACCAACTTTTTAAGGTTGGGCAACTTTGATCTTTGCATGTAGCTGCAAAAGGTTCAAATTGAATAAGAAAAACAAAGTTAATTTCAAGCAAGTATGGAATTGATGTAATCTGCATGTTAGGTAAATTGTGATTTCTCCATGGGATTAAAGGTAAAAACGTACAAGAAATCTGTGTGGTAACCAAGGTTTATGGGTAACTGATTTTAAAGAATCTCGACAGTAATACCTGCATAAGCCTGTAACTTCTGTTTCAGTGTTAGCATTTAAAGGTTAATGCAACCTAAGGCAAGGACTACTTGCAATACAATGTATTTGGGTCAGCATATCCATAATATAGTAGACTAGTGATAGTATCTATGATGGAATAAGCTTATTTTAACAAATTAACTCTGAGAAGTATATAAATGCTTTTATTTTCTTTGCCTTAAAGGTATACTTAGTCTGAGAATACTTGAAATTTGTATTTTCTCTGTCAAATATTCGCTTATGTTTGTTTGTTCAGACGATTATTTTAAAGGTCAGTAGATCGTGCTTTTGTAATGTTACGTGCTGTGTAGTGGTAGATGCACCCCTGCAGTCAAGCAGTATAGTAGAAGTTCATTCTTCAGATGAAATATTAACTGTTTTGTCTCCGTCCTGCAGGAGCTTCTCCGTCTGTTTGGCGTTCCATATATTGAAGCTCCAATGGAGGCAGAGGCACAGTGTGCTATACTGGACCTTACTGATCAGACCGCGGGGACAATCACTGATGATAGTGATGTTTGGTTATTTGGTGCACGACATGTTTATAAAAATTTCTTCAGTCAAAAAAAATACGTGGAATATTACCAGCTTGTTGATTTTCAGAGCCAGCTAGGTAAGCCTTAGGCATTGATTTGTTAAATACCATCTTCAGTAAGACAACACTGCCACATATATTTTAGAAGTTGTATTTTCTACAGAATTTTGTGTGTCTGTTAGTACAATGCCTGTTCTTTTGAGAGTCTCTAAAGACATTCAGTTGGCTTACTATTTTTACTGTCAGATGGTCCCCTTCAATTTGCAGACATCTGCATTTAATACACTGAGTTAGTATGATGATCAAGGCTGGAGGTATGTGCTATGATAGTGGTTTCTGGGTAAATGTCAGCATGACTTTTCTGACATGGTGGGAATATTATATTCTGATGTTACCAGATTTAGAGTCTTCTGGAAATGGAGGGTAATTATGGACATACTGACACATAATATATTAGAAGAGGATTTGGCATATGTATATGCTCTGTAAAAGGTTTTTCATTTAGCTCATACTGGCAGCTTTTTTGCTTTTTTTCTTTCAGGTTGCTCTTGCACCAGTCTAATCAAATTATTGCTAACTATGTTGAACTACTAAACTTTAGTTTCACATAGCATGTTAAGGAAAATGAGACAATTTTAAACTTTTTCTTATTCATCGTTTAAGCAGAATTCTTACAAAATCAGTTTTGACATTTGGAAAGTTGAGGGAAACTATAGACTTGGAAGTAATACTTTAATGTCTTCGGCATGTAAAATTTGAAAACATTATTATGTAGTGAAAAATAGGTCTTTTGTTTTCCCAGCAAATTCAATGAGAAATGTTTTCTCCTACTTATGCCTACTTAACTATGCTACTGTAGTTCACTCAAAGGATTGCTGTAAAAGCCTGTCTGTGATTTTTAGCTGTTATTAATGTAAAAAGCCAGATCTTTTATTTATTTATTGGTTGGGGAAAAACAGTCACCGTTGGTCTTTGTGTCACATTTCTCTGCAGTCCTGTACTACTACTCCTTTTCCATGCATTGCACAATTCTTTCTTGACAGTTGATGTGTATACTGACTAGCATGCTTAATGGCTTTGTGTGCTTAGACTCAAATCCCTACTTTTCTCCACTGAAATTTTTTTTTTTTTTTTTAAATATATATATCTTAAAAACCCAGCTAAATTCCTGAAGCTAGTCACGGAAAATCGGTCTGATTGCTTCAGATCTTGGAGTGTCTCAAGCAGATGTGGCTAACCGAGTTCTTCTTTCTGGCTGTTTTGCAGGCTCTTTTGGTAAAGAAGAAACTTACCTTTTGTTAACTAGAGAAATCTACATAAAACAGTATCTCTTAGAAACTCGGAATTTCCCAATGGTCTTTACATTGTAAAATATCAATTTTGGCAAGATGTATTTGCCAGCTTAGCACAACTACTGGTACTTCAGCTAGCAGTAGCATGTTGACGGTGCTCCAGAATATAGTTTGGCGAATTCTGATGTTGAATTAGATGTAATTTTACAGAATTAATGCCTTTGTGTTCTTGTTGGGTTTCATCTTTCAGGTAATGTATTATGTTTTCAGTCATGAGAGAACAGATGCTGAATCCACTGATTTTATTTGGTTTATGCACTCTCTTTTACAGGGTTGGATCGGAACAAGCTAATTAATTTGGCATACTTGCTTGGGAGTGACTATACTGAGGGCATCCCAAACGTTGGCTTTGTAACAGCGATGGAGATCTTAAATGAATTTCCTGGGCATGGCTTGGAACCTCTCTTAAAATTTGCGTATGTTTTGTTGTATTTTCCCATATTGTCTCTCTGCAATAGGAATATTAGCGAACATACTTTTATGCTGCTTAATGTATAAGAAAACACATGACCATCGTTAAGGACACTAAGTTAACTGTGAAATACATGACTTCGTTGTATGACTATTTGAAATGGCAGATAAAGAAGATGTCACGTTGATAAAGAATTAGAGTGAGACTAATGAAGACAATGTAACAGCTGTAGAACTGTGCAACTGCCCCCGAGTTTGTTGCAGAGCTGGATCCGTAGTGGAATGGAGGTTTATTCTCCCTGAGTTTGTGAGAAGGTGCTGTAGCTTGCTAGTAGAGAAAAGAGACTTGATGAGTGAGGAATAGATGATCTGGAAAGAGACATACAGACAGGCTGGTGGAAAGAACAAAATTTGAAGAGGGCCAAGCCAGTTGTATTAGCAATGACAAGGAAGCGTAGAAGTTTTTTGGCTTTGTGGGTTTTTGTGGTTTTGTTTGTTTGGTGGGTGTTTGTTTATTATTTTTGTTTTTCCTTTCCTACCATAAAACTCTATAAACAATCATTATGTGTGGAACATCTCCCCAAGTGACCTGAATTTATGGCCTTCTGTTTAGCAGTTTAGGGGGAATCTATCTGTGGCTTATAATGGCTGCATTTCTTGTGTAGGTTTTGTCTTTTCTACCTTCAGATTATATGTGCCTTTGGTAATTTTTTTATTTGGAAGTTTTGTACCTCATCTCATACAGTAACTGAAGAAGGGAGACTAAAGCTATTGAAATTAACACGGTGGCTCTTGATATTCAAAGTTACATCTTATGGAGACAAATAATTGCTTCCTTCTGTTTTTCAGTGAGTGGTGGAATGAGGCTCAGAAGAATAAGAAATTGAGACCTAATCCACACGATACAAAAGTCAAGAAGAAATTGCGGGAGCTGCAGCTTTCTTCAGGTTTCCCAAATCCAGTGGTGGCAGAGGCATATCTGAAGCCTGTGGTGGATGAGAGGAGGAGTTCCTTCACTTGGGGGAAGCCTGATGTAGAGCAGATCAGAGAATATCCTTTTACTACATGGCAGGACTTGTCAGCTAAAAGCACTGGGATTAAAGTTCATAGGGCTCCTTAGTGAGTCAGTAACAGAGTGTCAAATATGTAACATCCCATTGGTGTGAGGGGCCTGACCCCGGCTGCTGCTCGGAATGGGAGGGAATGCAGCCATGTATGTGTGGCATTCAGGCTGCTCTGCCCTCTTGAGAGAGAGGGCTGCTGCGCTTTGCATGCAAAGAGAGTCTCAGTAGCTAGACTGACTGGTTTGTTGTGATGTTACGTTTCTGTAACTTCTGTGCCTGTTTCTAGACCTACGGTGGGATTGTTTGCGCGCTCCCATTTCCCATCCTTCACAAATAAGCTTCAAAACCTAGTTGGAAATGGTGATTCAGACTGCTCTTCATCCTTGGTTATTCACTGCGTGTCTTGTAATAATGTCTATTTTTTGTATCCATTGCAGCTTGAGCTGCAGGGAATTGTTGAAAAGTAGATAGCAAAGTGTTTTAAACAGTAAGTGAAAATTCCAGTGTGTGTAAGTGAAAAAATAAGATTACTTGCAAGTATTTTGTCTTACGGCAGTACCATGTATCCAAAATGAGCTCTGCCTTCACTGAGACATGCTTTTGGAAATCTTCATATTAGACAAAAAGTTATTTAACTAATAGAGATGATTAACAGCATAATTAAGATACATAGTGTAATAATGGAACCATCCACATAAGTCAGCTCTAAGAACTTGGAGTATTTTCTCTGGTTTCTTCTAGTAGAAGAAGCTTTGAAGTAGAGTCACTCTCCTCTAGACTTCTTTGAGGAATTTTCATTTTATGTGTTTACAGAATACTAGCAATAGCCATTTTGTAAAGTTCCTTAACTTTCTGCACATTCTGTCAGAATCACTTTGGCTGGACTAGGACAAAGATAGATGAAATCCTTTTTCCTGTGATAAAACAGCTAAACTTGCAGCAGGTAAAGTATAAAACTGTGTATAGCTTAAGGGTAACTGGGAAATTGTAAGAGAAGTATTTTAAAAAGAAAAGGCTTTAATCTAAAATAAATTTATTGGAAACAGATTTGACCATGTATTTTTTTTTTTTTTAATCTTAATATGTACATTTAAAAAGTCATTAAACTTAGTTTTCTGGATAGATACGTGCTCTAAACCAGATTGTCTCTATCACTCAAAAGAGTAAAAGGTACCAAAACTCAGTGAAATCTGTGTAATTTCAAGTTGACAGGAACATCCTTTGGAAACATCTGTCCCTCTTAGACAATTTTAGGGAGAGCATAGAGAGCTAGGTTAGTTTATACAGCAAGCCTAGCTGTGGTTGAATAGCACAGACCCATCGTGTGGAATCACTTCTACTTCTCCTCTTAAATCTTTACACTGTAGCAGCATCTGTTACAATGAACTCCAGTCAAATGGTGGCATTTTGTTGCACTAGCACATGCAAATGTAAAGTGCACTTACAGTGTTTGCTTAGTAAACATTCTGTTGTTTTAACAGCTTGAAGCTGAGGATGTGTTTGTAAGGACGTGCTTAAGAGCACTACAGAGATTCTCTGTATTAGGGTTAAAAATGGCAACATATGTCAAATCAACAGCCACGCAGTGTTTGTAAAATTTCACTGGAGTTTGCTTATTATTTAGTTTCTGTAAATGTTGCATAATTTATAATAAAGTACAGGTATTACTGTAATAATGCATCTTATTGTTCACATCTGTTTGCATGCATATTCATTTCATTAGTCCTTTAGCCTACTTTAACTGGGATGTTTTATACTGAAGGCAACAACTGCATTCCCATCACAAAAGCATCTAAAAATGTTTCTGTTTTATTTTTGACAGACTCAGCTTCGAATCGATTCGTTCTTCAGACTAGCACAGCATGAAAAGCAAGCTATTAAAAGTCAAAGATTGCGCAGAGCTGTGACTTGTCTGAAGAGAAAGGAAAAAGAAGAGGCTGATGAAATTCAGGAGGCCGCTGCTGTTATGGAGATTGAACTTAAACAGCATGGGGAAAGGGAAATGGAAGGTACCGCAGGCTGCGCAGATCATCACGCTGTGCCAACAGAAGTCCAACGTGGAAAGAGAAGAAAACGTTCAGATTCCAGAAAAGAACATTTATATGGAGGTGGCTTTATTGGGAATTTGCATCTTTCAGAAACTTCTAGTGACTCCTCAGTAGAGGAATCAGAAAGCAGAGATTCAGGCAAGGGCAAAAGGAGGAAAAATGTTTCTGCAGTGGAAGCAGCAGTCCCCAAAGAGGAAAAGGGGTGCAGTAGCTCTAGTGGTGAGGATGAAGAACTGGGAAACATAGTCATGGTGACAGCCAAACCTGTGTTTGAGGGCAGAAAAAAGAAATCACGAAGTAAGAGAGGGAGAAAAAAAGAAGTCGTAAAGAAAAAAAATTAGTTAAAAAGAGAGACTGCGTATGCCTGTTTTTTTGTTAACTAAGCTTTGTAAATATTCTAATGAATTTTTG
>JANHGN010013388.1:25084-40620 GCA_024605025.1 Megaceryle maxima
CTCATTCGTAGTTGATTTATTGTTAGGTAAATTCACTTAATGGAGAAGGAAAAATAATTTTTTTGAATAAAAAAAACTTTCTTTTTTTTTTTTTTTTTTTTTTTTTTTTTTTTTTTTTTTTTTCCCCACATATCAGACTATAAATAAATTCAAGCGTATGTACAATAGTATATAAGAAAGCTTAATCTTACTCTAGCTGTGTGTGGTTTCATTCTGGTTTGGTTTTTGTCCCTGTACTCTGTTTGCTATCCAAATGTTATGGAGGAACAGTTAAATAATACTTTTTATAAAGACTGACAGGATCATCATCATAGATTAAATACTTCTGACTTCAGGTTTATGGAGAGAATAGGTAGGTTTTTGAACCTGTCACCTGCTTAATGATTATTTCTGAGAGTCAAATCTTAAGCTTTTTTATCCCATGTATTTCTGTATCAAGAGACATGTTTTGACTAAAGTTTTCACATTGTGTGCATGATTATAAAAGTAAGTAAATTATAAATTTGAGCGTGTGCTTATTTTTAATCTATAATAAGCATACACACTCAAACCTAGCATCACAATTATTAAAGTTGTGGCTCTCAATATTCTTTCTGTGCCATTAAAAAGTGGTCCTTGTGTTTTCATGTTTCTTGTTTGTTTGTTTATTTCTCAAGAAAACTAGTTCTGGAGTTGTGGGGTTTTGTTTTTTTTGTTGTGTGTGTTGGGTGTATGTACTGTATGTACCTCTGTTCTGATGTAAAGTGTGAATTTATAGGTTGTCTTCAGTGATGAAGCATTCCTCTGAGAGAGAAATTGATATCAAACTTCAGTAGGCTTGAGAAAATCCTAGTTTACAGATGCTGGTCTCTGATAAGAGAACTGGAAGTAATGGAGGAGTAAGAATTGATAGGGAGATACTGAAAATCAAGAGGGAAAGAAGGCTGTAGAGGAAAGAAAATAAGAAATAGAACAAGTGAAGACAGAACAGGATGTCTGAGGAGTGATATGCAGATACTTTGTTGAAGAAAGTAAAGTAAAAATGTATGGAGAAAGAAAAATACAATTGAGAAACTTTTAGCTGAGCTAATAAGTGGGTGAATGTATACTGAAAGCAAAGTTTTTTGTTAAACGTGTGTGCTGTTTTGAGCTGTTGCACTTCTGTGCTTTTAGATTAGAGGTGAGAGATGTGGAGCCACTTGGTATTTGGTGCTGTATTGAGACAACATACCAAATGCAGCTTCAAGCTTTTGTATGTGGGTAAGATGTATCCTGTGTGTAGAAAAATGGCACCTTTTCCTCTCAAAGAAATCAGACTATAGAGCAGGAGGCGTATTGTGGGGAAGGGTATAAAGAAACGCCCCATTTGTGCATTTTTCCTGAACATACACACACAGTGAGCTCTGGTTTGAAGTCTTAGTTCTTCCTCCCCTCCCTGGTTTGGAGAGGGGAGAATGCATTTGCAAGGTACCTTTTTTATAAAGCAATTTCCATATTCAAGGTCACCATCTCTAAGTGGATCCCTACTCTGAAATCCCTTGTTTGTTTATTTATGTAAGAGGCTAGGTAGAATAGCTGTATCCTGAAGAAGTCAGTGGGTGAACCTTAACTGTATTAGTAGCAGCTCATAGTTACCATTGCATCTTAATTTCACGATTAATGATATCTAATGAGTCTTTAAAATGCATAAGCAAACACATAGTGTGTAATTTTACTTGTTTAAAATCTTAAGAATTACATACTTCTAGGTGGAAGGTAAATCTGTCCATAGTTAAGGTGTTGTGTTTATTTTTAATGTTGGTGCATTTGTAGATCAAAAATGAAGTGAACAAGCTCTATAAATTGTTGGAGATCGATATTGATGGGGTCTTTAAGTCCTTGCTACTGTTAAAGAAGAAGAAATATGCTGCTCTGACTGTGGAACCAACAGGAGATGGGAAATACGTAACTAAACAAGAACTTAAAGGATTGGATATAGTCCGAAGAGACTGGTGTGATCTTGCAAAAGAGACTGGAAAGTGAGTTTCTTTGTACCATCATCCTCTTTGATGTGTTTCAAACACTACATGCTTCATAAATGTTTGATATCGCATTGGTAACTGACATCAGCTTTAGAGCATCTTAATTGATTTTAGTAGGTGCTCGTAAGTGTTACATTTTGGCATTAGTAACAGATTATATTTGTGCAAGTCCAAATGTCTCATAATTTCACTGGTTTTGAATCTTCTTTGGAAGCTGTGCATTTCTTTCATTGCAATTTTTTATAAGCAGTTTAGTAAACCACAGCTGAAGTCTTTTGAAAATAGTAGGTGCTGTCAGCATTGGGAATCATAGGTTTTTGCTCAGATATTTTGTTTTCAAAGATGGTTAAAGAAGCTGGTGGTCAGCTCTCTCAGCATCCTCTGAGATAAATAAATAAAGTGCTGGAAGTGCTCTGGGTGAAGCCCGAGGAGGTGATCCCTTTTCCCAAGACTGTTTCTCTTTCATTTTTCAAATTAGAAGCTTCTGATTCTTCATGACAGATACTGGCTTGATGGTCTCTTAGTTGTCATTGCACGTGGGTTTGTTTTGTTTGTTGTTGGTGTGGTTGTGTTTTTTTTTTTTTATTTCAATTCAGTAGAAATAATACATTTATCACTGTGGAAAGTAAATCAGAGTGGGTAGAGAGGTGGTCATCTAGGGGCTGACTCAATTTATACTGCATACTGCCTCTTGAAAACCTAACTTAAATAAATCGTGGTCCAAATGTATCCAAAACTGAACACTTTTTTACATCTGTAAAAATACACCACACACTTGCTTACTGTTCTTAAGACTTGCATTTTCTAAGAAAAGATGCATCATAATAGAAGCAAATTTTTCCAAGTTAGGAATGTATTAGTAATTAAAGCTATACAAATGTTTGAGAGTGTTCTTTAGTGACTAACTCTTCTGCAGCTGGCAGATCTTCCAACCACATTTTACAGAAATAGGCAAGACTTTGCTTACTTAATATGTTCTCTTCTCCCCCATCTTCAGATACCTGCTATGGAATAATTAATGGCAAAATGAAATGGGAGCAGAAAATAGAAACCCGTAGCACTCAGCAGTTCCCAATCACTGTTTAACATTACAACTATTTACGATAATTTGCTTTTAGTAAAATAAGTAAATAAAACACAACATGAAATATCCTGGCAAATTTCTGTAGATTTTGCAACAGACTTGATCCTCACAACTCTTTAATTTGTAGAGGTAACCTAGGGGAAGACAGGATTGTGTTTATTGTAGTGGTTTTGCTTTGCGCATCTTAAGCTTTTCTTTCTATCTGGTCTGTTTTTACAGCTATATAATTGGTCAGATTCTTTCTGATCAGCCCCGAGACATAATTGTGGAAAATATTCAAAGGCGGCTTATAGAAATTGGAGAAAATGTGATCAATGGCCAGATCCCAATAAATCAATTTGAAATAAACAAGGTAAATGATGTCTCAGCTGTTTTCTGTCTCAGAAAAACTTTACTGTTCCTAAATACATTGACTGCTGGTAAAAATCTTTCTAATCCTTATGATGCTGTGAAATATCAGTTTTATTAGATACTGAATAGCATGGAATATACTGCAAAGATCCTACAGTGTGAGAAAAAATACTTTTTGCAGCTGGAGGCTGGTCTTGCTTCCTCAGAATACCATTTGTCTTGTCCCATCTTGCCATCTTCCCCACTGATTCTACACTTCCAGAATGACATGGAACAGGCTGTTTCACTAATGAATTGGATATTGCATTCCACTCTCTTGCCTCTTAATAGCAGGGATTGCTTAAATGTACTCTGTCCAAAGTGTCTTTCTTTGGTCAGCTGAACATCTGTCTGCTCTGTAAGGTGGTGTTAATCAGTTAAGAAATGTGTTCAGGTCATCACGTGTTAGAAAAATCAGTGATTTTTATGGTTGACTTTAGGAACAGACTGTTCTGATGTAAATATTCTAAGAGTATGGCTGTAAAAGATAAATATTGAATAGTATTAACTTCAAATGATGAATGTTCCTGTTTTACTACTATGGAAAAAAATAATTACTTCACTTTTAAGTTAAACATGTGACTTGTTTTTAAGAACTGGTGCAAGGGTAAGAGGGTAATCTCTGGCTGTATTTTTTTTTTTTTCTGAATGTTTTAATCTCCAATCTAGTTTAATTTTAAAACAATTCTATTGTATCTGTAACTGTTCTGAACTGTTGTGCTTTTAATGCATTTTTTTCAGACAGTAGTTGTAAAAGCATCCTCTGATTTTATTAATAATGATATTTAAGTATGAAGGACTGGTACCTAGACCATAATGTCTGGAAAATACCTTTATTACAATTTTTCCATCTTATATTTTTGCATTGCTGACATACTTGTGAGTAGTAGATGGATGAAGATATCTACTGTGTAATCTTGTCTTTTGAGTTGTCCATCACTGAAGTAAAATACTTTTCTCATAGTTATGTTTCTGTTTTTTCCTTTGATGTCTTAGGCATTGACAAAAGATCCACAGGATTATCCTGACAAAAAAAGCTTGCCACATGTGCATGTTGCCATGTGGATAAACTCTCAAGGAGGCCGAAAGGTGAAGGCAGGAGACACAGTGTCATATATCATTTGTCAGGTAAAAATGTCATTCTTTGTAGTGAAATATAAGGTATTGTTTTGAGAGACAGCAAAGTCAACCAACTCCTGAAAAAAAAAAAAAAGCTTAGTCTTTGTAGTGATATTATGCTATAGGTTCAAATAGTCCATTTTCTGTACTAAATTTAGTTTTGTAGAGACAGAAAGAACCATTGTGATCAGCTCAGCTCATCTGACTATTTCCATATAGTAGCTGATAAAATTTACTTGCCTCAATTTCTGTTTGGAACTGAACTTATTTTTAAGGAAAATATCCGGTCTCTTTTAAGGAGAAGAAAGTTGTGGTAGTCAAAAATCTGTCATTTTTGAAAAACTAATCGGTGGTGGTGGTTGAATAGTGTCATTGTTATTTCTAGTCTCAACCTGCATCTTTTCAATTTATAGTTACTGGATCTGGCAGTATCTCTATTGGATAGAGCAGTATCTCTATTGGATAGATAGACTGAGGAATTTGAGAAACTTTCTGTTCTCAGGTGTTTATCCTGTAAATGGTAATCATTATCTCTCAAATATGTACTCCACTTTGGATTTGCTATTAAAAACCAAAAGCGTAGGTTGGATTAGATCGACCAAGGTCTCTCTTGTGACAAACCATTGATAGACTTTTACAGCAGACCAGTTTCAGCTCCTTCATAGTTAAAAAGTGATAGTGTATTTTATTTAATTTAAAGTTCTTAGTCTGGTGTGATGAAGCTGTCAAGACTTATGAGAGCTGGGCCATGCGTACGGCTGAGCAATGGCACAATACAAGAAAAGAATGTACTTGTTGAAAGAAGGGAGCTGAAAGAATTGCATTGTAATTATTTTTTGCAAAGCAGCTGGATGAGCTGAATAGTCCTAAATTAATTTTGTTCTGAATACTAAGTTGTCTGAAAGGAATAGGAGGGACCAATGGCTTGCAGTCTGTCTTTATTAGTTGTGGGTTTTCAGTCCATGGTTGCTGACCCTATTGATGCCAGTAGCTCATCTTAACTGAGAAATGAGGATGTTGTATGTTAACGTATTAGATTAAAAAAGGCAAAAAAGAGACTGTACTTAGCAAAAAACAAGCTGTGGTACTCCCTGCCCCATCCTCATTAAGGTTTACTTCTATTACTGAATGCATGCTAAAATACTACTTTAAGTTCTCCCTAAGATTTTTGACATTATAAATTAAATTTCCTAGTGTAGTTGTGGACTGGGTGTATGATTCTACAGACTGAATGAGTTCGTTTTCTAGAAGACTACAGTCTTCTTAGAGTTGGTACTTAATTCCTCCATGAATACTGTTTTCAATTTAATTATTACCTTCCCAAATTGAATTATTTTCTCATCTTCCTCTTTCATGTTTGAGAAGAATGTAATACATACTCTAACCTCTGAGTGGTGTTTCTCTCTTGGCTTGAGATGTCACCACGTTTCTTTTAGTGTTTCTGAATACTTCAGAATTTGTTCTTTCAAATTAATACTAGTGCCTCTGTCATTTATTTGCATGCCAATGAATGATGGTCTGTTCTCTGACCATTCATTCTATTTGTTTCTTTATAGAATTAAAGAATATAATTTTTTTTAGCAAAACGGGTATAGTTTTAATATTCACAAGTTAGAATTTGCTTGTTGTGCAAAATGGTAATGCTAGTTTAGTACAAAGTGAATTCAAAATGCATGCCCTCTGCATATTTTTAACTGGGCTGATGGTTACAATGTGTTTTCATTGTGCATTTCAGAATTGACAGATGGGACTGTTTACTCTGTCTACTCTTACTGATTTGCACGTGTAGGCTGCAATAATACAAGCTGGATTTACATTCTTGAACTTGCTAGTTGATGCCAGCATCAGCAATGCAATTTTTTTTTTTTTTTTTACTGCTGCTGAATTTGTATTGGATGCATAATAAATCAGCCAAAAGAGAGTGATTGTGTAACAGTTTTGTGTTAAAATAATGCATAATGTTTGAAGTATAAGCCTTTATGTAGACTGAAAGTGGGTTTTACTTTTTGCACACTTTTGTTTTGTACGTGTCTCCTGTCTTAGGATGGATCAAATCTCAGTGCCAGCCAGCGAGCATATGCTCCAGAACAGTTGCAAAAGCAGGACAGTCTTACTGTCGATACTCAGTACTACCTGTCACAGCAAATACACCCAGTAGTCGCTAGAATATGTGAGCCCATAGAGGGAATTGATTCTGTTCTTATTGCAACATGGTTAGGTAAGTATTCTAAATTCAGTTTATTTCAAGAATTGCAAGAGAAAAAGTGAAATGTTTTTTAATGTATGTTTCTCAACAGAAGCACTTCCCAAAATCAGTATTTTAACAATGAACACCGGCTTGTGTTACATGGTCTACAGAAAGCAGCTTGGATTGTAAGCATATTTTATGACTTCTGCAGAATACCATTTTTCAGAAGGTGCTCATTAACATGAACTTAATCTTATAGTTCTTGTTCAGAGTTACAGAAGTTTACTGTTCATAAATGACAGTACTACTGCATGTCTTTGAGACTTTAAGTTACTAAAGTAATTCTGGATTGTGCATCCAGAACTAGCATTTTTCCAGACAGAAACCTTAGTATCTCTACCATCTTCCCAGGGAGCAAGCACTCATAATGAAAGGATGCAAATTTTTAGTAGGGTGTAAGTGAAGATTTCTGTTGTCAGAACTGACCTAGTGGACAGTAGAAACACAAAACCTTTGTAATAATCTTGCCTGCTCCATATGGAGAAGTTAAGTGGAAAAAAAAAAAAAAAATTATAAAAAAAGGCAACTAATACTATTTATCCACAGAATCACCAGTTTTTATTCAAATGGGTGACAGGAAATTGCTCTTGTTAGAGTTGCTTTTCCTCTTAAGAGGATGTAAAAGGTATTAGAATCAGAGATTTGTCTACCCAGCTGAGTCTCTCCATCTTCTCCGTTCCGTAGGCTTCTTACCTAGAAAGTATAGGTGTTGAAAAATTGTTAACATTTCTATCAGGTCTCTTTCCATGAAAATTCAATGTTGTGTGTGTAATCCTTTTAGTGTTGTTTCCTCCCTAAAAGTGATTCCCCAACAGACATGATTGATCTCCTTGATAAACAGAAATTCTGTGATTTGCATCCCACATCTAGTTAACTTTTAAAACTGTTACTCAAGGACAGGGAAAAAGTTGTTAATCTTGCTGGCTGATGAGTTCTTGACAAGGCTTTCCTCTCCCACAAGAAAACTTTTATAGAGGATTGCACTGTGTCAGTTGAATAATCTCCCGTTTGATGCTATGCCCATTTCTACAGGAAGTTCAGACCTGCAGAAATGGTTTTATTCAGAATTTTGGAACACTCAAAGGAAGAGTTAGTCCTCAGCATTTTGTGTTTAGGCAATGACCAAGATCCGGGATTTAATCACTTGAGACCAGCCAGTAGTGTGTTGTCTTCAGGACCGTTCACCTGGGACACTGCATCGCTGTAGCTTCCTAACAGCAGGTTCTGCTCATGGTGAGCTTGCAGTTTGCACTTAAAATGTGTGCAAGTAAGTTCCTGTCTTGTTGCTTCTCAAGAAGGGTAATAGTTATGAAAGATCTTAATCTCCCAAGACACTCTGTACAACTTGCAGCTTTTTCTGTCTCCATTTCCAAGTTCTCCATTAATGAGGGGAAAAAAAAAAGGCGGGGGGGTGGGGGGTGGAGAAAAGGACAGGAATTCTGCTTTTTCTGGGAGGCTGTAAGGGTATTTCTTGGAGGCATTCAATGTTGCGGTGTGTCCTCAGCAGCTCTGGCTTTTTGGGGAGTTGTTGGCACTGATTCACACATGCAGGCTGACCATACAATTCTGTTTATATGTCAGGGCCTTGGTATACAACTTTTCCTTGATGTCAGAGTGGGATATATGGTACGTCTGACTGAAAAGGTTAGGTTGAAACAGTTTAAAATAGGTGGTATCTTTTACTTCATTTAGATAAAAGACTGGAAAGATTTCTGTAGCTAATTTATTTGGCAAAGATTGTTCATCATGTAGAGTTAACTCAAATTCAGAGTTGTCCCTTATTCACAAAAAGTTGGATTTTCAGAAAAGACTGTCTCCCTTCACGCACCAAAATTAAGTGCCCAGATCTTAAGAACTTTTGACAGCATCTACTGTTTGCAAATGCTTGTGTTGCTTTTTGCACTATACTATGTTCAAGATGAAAATTTCTTTTATGGTCTATAATAGCATCATGCAGCTGAGAGTTTATTAATAGTCTGCAATTGTCAGTCTGAAAACCTGGATGTATCTGTTACAATCAGATCTGCTCAGTTTGACCTTGCTGTGCTGTAAAAACGTTACCTTCTTCAGCTTTGTTTTCTTGAGAATGCTTAAATGGAACTTGGGGATAAAGTCAGGTCCTTTTCAAAACTTTTCCTCTACTTAGGCCTTTATATGCAGCACTTAATGAGAGTCATGCATAAATGGTTGTAAGCTGAAGTTAGGGATTTTTAATATTACTGGAGGGAAGTCAGGTGGGTTTGTTTTAAATAAATTGAAATTAGTTTACAAGATACAAAAGTGTACAAGATACTTGGAATCATAGAATTGTTTAGTTTGGAAGAGACCTTTAAGATCTTCGAGTCCAACTGTCAACCTACCACTTGAGCCCAGCTTGCTGAAACAAGAAAACTGCTGTTCTGTGTTGCTAAGTTGGGCTTTTTTATTTAGTGTTTTCATCATTTCAGACATCCAGATTCTTGTCCTTTTTCCTTTCTTGTAAAAGAGCGTATTTTTCCGTTCTGAAGAAGAAAGCTGGTGTTCTGGATGATAGCTAAGCTTTGTATCTGTGGACCAAAACTCAGTTTCATTCTCACTGTGTATGTTGTCTTCCATCTAATCTGATTTCTTGTGTTATATAGGGTATGTGTCTGTATAGAGAATGGTTGTAGAAAAAAGATCTCAGTTTCACATCTTAACAGAATCTCTTTGTAAGGTGAATGTTTCATTGACATGTCACTGAGTTAGTCCGAGTAGATAAATTTGAGCTCTGCTTAGGGAAGCTTGGCTCATATCAAAATGATGAAAAGTTCTTTGTTCTGTCTGTGCTCAAAGCAAGTTATTTTAAGCTGTTTTAGACACTGAAGAACAAAAGCAAATAGCCACACCTAAAAATTGCAGGGAACTCCTTAAATGGCATATTTGTTCACTATGAAATCAAGCTGAAAATTGTCTTTTGTTTTTGGACATTGTAGGAGGTCTAGCCTTTGCGAGATGGGAATTCATTGTTCCTAAAAATGAGAACCTCATGGGCATACTCCTGCGCCTCTCTTGTTCTTGAAATTCTTGAGGAAAAGCAGTGACAAGGATTGTCAGGGTTTCTGAAACTAAGTGTGCAATCTGATCAGTAATATCATTCAATAAATCTGATCATCTTAAATGCTTGGGGACCTTACTTCATCCTGAAGATAGCAGTAGCTTTTAAAGGAAGAGAACTGAATTGGCAGAGCAGTTCTTTTACCAAGTTTAAAGGGTTTCTTTTTTTTTTTTGCTACATAAATACTACTACTTGTCTTACTTCTGTGTTGTCAACAGCGTCTAAAGATTATGGAAGTAGAGTCATTAAACCATGAGATTTTTGCTAGCGTGTTAGTGCATAACATAATTTTCTCTAACTTACGGAAGTTGACTGTTGTCCTAGACTGTGTCGTGGTCTTCTGGAAGAGATGTGCGCCACTGCCTTATGAGCGGATTGGTGTTCTGCAGATAGCCTTTCTCAGAAATGCTCAAATGCCAAGCAGTCTAATTTTAGGGAGTTGTTACTTCGTCCCGATGAGGTTTGTCACTTAAGAGTACTTCCCAGTACTGGTTCCTTCTTCCATGCAGCATCTTAGCTGCTCCTTATGAGGAGACCCACTGCCATGTTAAAGATACTGTCCTCTTTTTTTTTTCTTTTTTTTTTCTTTTGTTTTCTTTTTTTTTTCCTTCTTCCTCATAGAGAGTCATTTAATAGGTGCCTTTAATATAGTACTTAGATAGTATTTAGTAGCTACTCAGACTCAGTCTCCTGGCAGAAAGCAGGATGGTGGTGCTCTTATGACACACAGGAATTGTGTCATCTTCCGTCTGCTTGTCTTATGAATTGTCTCACATTAGAGAGTGAAACGAGAGGAGAGAATGTTAATTAAGATTAAAGTAACAATGAAACTTCACGACAAGACTGTAATAAATCCCAAAGCCTACGAATTTTGCTGTTTGTGGGTCTAGCTGGGTTTTGGGATGCTCTAGCCCTCCTTAGAAACGGAGACTAGCCAAAGTCCATTGCGTGTTCTGACCGTGGCAGAGGCTGCTTTCAGGGCCTGGTGCAGAAGGCAGGCAAGCTCTGCAGAGCATCAGGAGCTCTTCAGTAAAGTAAAATAAGATTAGATAAAATTAAAATAAAATAGGGCGTTTGCCGAGGCCTTGGCCTCTCGGGGTTGGATTCGGAAGGCGGCGGGCCCGGGCCCCACCGCTCCGCCTTGACTGAAATGGGCGGCGGTGGCCTCGAGGTGGCAGCACCGGCTGCCGTTTCCCTGCCTCACGCGGAATGTCCTACCCGCCGAAGGCATAGGCCGCGAAACTTTCCGCGCTTCCCGACTACCCGGCGGCTGAAATACCAGATCCAGGGAAAAGCCGTCGGGCTTTTCTTCAGCGGGGAAAATCGGATGGCGTCCTGCCAAACGCCTACCCGGCGGCGGCTGAGGTTGCGGGATGCGCCAGCCACGCTACATGCTGCGCTTCTGCTTCACGGGCAGCCTGCGGGCACTGGGGGTGGGGGGGGATGTGGGGCTGCGGGGTGTGGGGGTGTGCACCTAGAAAGGCGTGTAAAAAATTATCTACAGAAATGTTGCTTTTAAAATACTGCCATTACTAAAATGTATTTGACCTTTTTTTGCCAGTTTCTTGAGTGACCTCTTTTGCTTGCTACTTAGTAAATTTTTCATTATTAAATAGTTCAGGGACAAGTACTGGAACTTTTATTATTGGCTTTTGTCATTCTTGGTTTATCGGTGTATTTTTAATATTAAATTTCCTTGCCATGCATACAACCTTGGAGTTTTGGCAAGGTTGGAAATCTTACCTGTGGTGCAGGTAATTTAATAATAGCCCTGAAGATTTTCATGTCAGAGTAAATCAAAAGTCCCTTTGCTTTTTCTTAATGTCATCAAAAACAAACAAACACACACAAAAAAAAACCCCAAACAAAACAAAACAAAAACCAACCAAACACAAAACTCACAAAACAGAAGTGTTCAAAGTAGTTCATTGATTAGTCTCATCCTATTTTAAAAATTATCAAGACCAGATAATATTTTTCTTCCCCACCCTAACAGATATTCCTTGTTTTGTTTTCCAAGTAGATTAATGTGACCAGTATGACCTGGTCTGAGAGGATACTGGTTAGTGTGCTGAAATGGATTAACTGAACCAAATAACTATTCCTGAAAAGAGATAATAGCTAAAATAAGTCCCAATTCCACATGATAATTAATGTAGGCATGTTCTTTAAAAGCCTGAGTTGTAGTCCCTTTGATTTCACTGGGGCTGCTTGCATACCAGAAGTTAGTTGTACACTTGAATCATCACAATATTTTTCCTGTTGTTTTCTCCAGCCAAAACAGAAAGTTGAGAGAGGTGTGATTTAAATTTTTCCAATGATTTTTTTTTTCTGTTAAGTTATTGCCAAATGCCTAAATGCTTATTTGTTGTCACTTGTCTTGAATGAACACTGGAAAACTGCAGTTGTCCAAAGATCAGAATTTATCTCCTCCTAAATTTTTAGTGAACTACTTTGCTATATATTTGCCTTAAAAACAAAGATGGGTTTCTAGCTGAACTTTATCTGTATCAGAGAGTTGCAGTGATGCTTTTTCATTCCACTTCTAAACTCAGATTAAAATGACAATTTTTCAGTTCACCATTACAATCTTAGATCCAACCTCCTGCATACTTAGTTGATTTTTTGCAAAATCTCAATGCTTAACTCAAGACCCCTTTCAAAACCTTTTATCTACTACTGTCTGTCTTGCAGAACATACTCTTTGTTTTCTAAAACAGCAAATATATTACTGAAACTTTAGAAAGAAAAAAGCAAGAACAACAACAACAACAAACCCTACGCACAAAAAAACCCCAAACCACAAAACAAAAACAAGCCACCAACCCCCCCCACAACAAAACAAACAAAACCTCACAGCCTTTTTTTGTGTGTACCATATGTATTAGATTGTAAAATAAGCTACTAGCAACGTGCTTTGCTTTGCTTGCTCTTCCTTTTAATGAATAGTAGAGAACTGTATTAAAAGTTTTAGAACCTTTTGGAGGTGAATTGTTGCCCTTATGCATTGACATTTATTCCTTTTCATAAAATCAAAACTGGGGAGATTGATTAAATTCTAGTGAAATCCCTATTCTTTCAAGAACCAAATGAACTTATTTGGCAATGGAATTTTCCCTTGTCCTTGAATTTGTTTTATGACTGCAAAATAGAAGTTCAGAATAGCAGTAGTAAAGTCAGACATCTCAAATCTTGTTTGTAAAGACAGTCTGTTTCTGTCTCTATAACACAACTGGTTTTTATGTGCAATAATATTTGTCTAGTTTACCTGACTATTGTTCCCAGACATTAAGTCTCCTGGTACTGTATAGTAAGGCTAAAAAGAGCTGTAAAATCTATATTCATTTTCTATTTGTAATCTTTCTTGTTCTTTCTATAGTAATAATTACATTTGTTATTGAAATTTACACAAGATATGGTCTAATACATATTAATCTGTTACTTGGCTTAATTAGTCTGTTAAAATATTTTTTTAAACTACTTCTCCTTGATTTTTTCTTAATAATAAAGCCATCATTTTCTGAACATTTTCTTCTACGTGCTACAAAAAAAACATAAATGGGATACATGGACTTTTAAAAACATGCACATGACAAAGGATGACAAAACCTGTGGATTTTTATTAAGTTTACTGAAGTAATCTTATTCCTAGGGCAGTGAACTTCGTGCTTGGCTTGCTTATTTACTTATTTGTGGTTGAATCAGTATTTTTAGGATCTCTTTTGTGTATTTATTTGTTTAAAATCTTGAGTTCTGGCAATCAAAAATAAAGCATTTTGTCTCCAGTGCTGCCGTTTTAAATGCTGCTGCTGAATTTTAACCACTGCATTAGATTGAAACCTACATGCTGTTAACCACTGAGCCAAAATGAAATCGACCACTGCATTGAAATCAGAGTTGGCAGTTGTATACGGACTTGAAGGAGTTGGTAATAGCAGTGCACCCGCGTTTCTTTTAATGGGGTTTTTATTCTCTGTTTTCAGTTTTAATGGTGCCATTTTGATTTAAAGATTGCTTCTTAATAACGATGCACATTTTTATTGAAATATTTTCAATGTAACTTAAAAAGAAAATAACAATAAAGCCATCCGTTAGGAGTGGTTTCCTCAGAAACAAAATGTTCTGCTGCATGCTCCCATGATAATGCAGTGTGCTTGCTTTATTTATAAAGCAGTCTTGTGTAAGAAGATAAGACTTCTTCGTGTTTCGTGAACCTTTATTCATGGTTAAAAAATGTAAAATGTATTTTCTGTTTTATATAGGAAGCTTTGCTAAAGAGAGATTTTCAGCTTCTGAATTTACATTTTGTAACTTTCTTTTGAATCTGCTTCGCCAAGCATATGAAAAATGAGCCTACTTGCATGGTTGACCTCTTAGTCTTTTGAAATTTTTGTTTCTTATTAATAGGACTGGATCCCTCCCAATTCAGAGTCCATCACCATTACCATAAAGATGAGGAGAATGATGCCTTGGTTGGTGGCCCAGCGCAGCTCACTGATGAGGAGAAATATAGGGATTGTGAAAGATTCAAGTTTTGCTGCCTCAAATGTGGAACAGAAAACATTTATGACAATGTCTTTGATGGTTCGGTTAGTTGGTGGTTTGTGGTTCTCTTTTCCTGTTTCATTTCTGTTCATCAGTGAGGGAGAAAAATATTTGTAGAGAGAACAGCTTTTCAGATAGGATTCATACGATGTAGGAGAAGATATCACATTGTTTGAGTCCTGCTATTTATAGCTTTGGAACAGAAATTTGCTGATAGAATAGTGCTGAAGTATTTTTCCCTTTTTTTGCATTTCAGCTGTGTCGTCTAGCAGAACATGTGAGATTATTTGGCTTCATTAATCTGTTTGCCCACAGTCGTGAATGACTGTTGATGTAACTTTTTAAGCAATCCTTATCTTAACACCTTAGTAACTTCCAGTTCTCTCATTAATGAAGCTTTCATATAGGAATGGCAATTTCTTATCCTAAATCATATTAATTGGAACAAAGTGTTTTTGAAAGCTGTGTTTATCTTGCTGCATCCCACCTCCCTTCTTGACTGTAAGGTTTTTCTATGTTATCTTTCCCTCTGACTTTGTGTATTGAACATAAAAAGTCATAGGGGTACATTCTTGTGAAGAAGTTCTGCCAAAAAATGTATCTCTGACCTTGGATCACAACTTGAAATAGAGCCACGTATTTAACTCTACAGCAATGTTATGTATGTATTAGTCATTGGTAAATTAGCGAGCTTCAGAGTAGTGAAAACCTTGAAACTGAAAGCAAATAAATCTTTTATCTAAATTAAAAGTAATTATTTTAAGTTAATTTGGACAAACAGCAGATGTTTTGCATTTTTTTAATCAAAATAAAGCAGTGTTTGGAAGTAACTAAGAGGAAAGGACACACAAATCGAGTGATACTTTTCTGAATCCTTGACTTTTGTTCATTGCAGCTGTAAAGAAGATAGTTAATTACATGTAGGCTTGAGAACTTGCAGATGGGCTAACTGAAGAGAAGTGGATGTCCAACTCCTTTAAAAAACAAAAAACAAACAAACAAAAAAAAAAAAAAACCAAAAAAAAAAAAAAAAAACCAAACCCACCCACCACCAAACCTCCAACACCCCCCAAA